>JANAVB010014551.1:0-77500 GCA_029216955.1 Iris pallida
TTCCATGCTCTACAGGACCCCCTTCAAGTTTCCAAATTGCAAATTTGGAACACTTTGAATAAGAAGCATGAAAAGTAGAGTTGTTTGGGTGTGGAGATCCTATCAGAGGTAGCATGGACGTGATGGGTTTGGGTACTTCTGCTGGGAATTTTGTGTGGACTTATCATCCTTGGGCGTACCTGGTTTTTAGGTACGGATAAAAGTTGAGAGAGGGAACCATCATATTTACTCAGAGGTGGTATGGACGTGGTAAATATAAGGTGATGTATAGCTTTCCTACTCAGAGGTGATGGACATGGTAAGTGAACTCGAAGAGGATACATAGAACCACTCAGAGGTGCTATCACGTGGAAGTTCTATGCATTGGGTGAAAGAACACTATGAACAGCTGGGCTCCAAAAGCATGTGATAATGAGGAAAGATACGGATGTACTAGGACCTAGTACGGCATTTATGGTCAACAAAGGACATTTGTGGACCTTTCCTTGGCATACCTTGGTTGTTAGGTACGGATAATAAGTTTGATAGGGATACCTATAATCACTCTGTGGTAAGGCGGATGGAGGTTCTTGGTGTCGGGAAATAATGCCATGGAGCAGCTGGGCGCGCCGGGGCATGATGAAAATTTGCGGTCAACAAGGACATTTGTGGGCCTATTACCCTTGGCGTACCCTGGTTCAGGATACGGATAATAAGACGAGAGACAACCAACATACTTACTCATAGGTAATGAGGACATGGCAAGTACGAAGGTTTTACCGTGAGCTCCTGCTCAGAGGTAATGAGGACTGGCAGAGTGGACTCAGCGGAGAATATTTGTCGACCTATTATCCTTGGCGTACTCCGGTTGTAGGTACGGATAATAATCGAAAGGGAATCATCATACTTACTCAGAGGTAATGACATGGCAACAGCAGGTTTCTTCGACGGAGCCTTCCCACTCAGAGGTAATGAGGACATGGCAGAAGTGGGCTCAATGAAGGAGGGTACATAGAACGACTCAGAGGTAATGAGGACATGGAAGTTCTATGTAAAGGTTAGATTTTGTTTTTGGCAGAAGTGGACGACTCAGAGGTAATGAGGACATGGCCGTTTTGGAATTCATGGATCTGTTACCTTTTGTGCACTGGGAGTGCGGGTAGTGGATCATGAGGGAGGATCTCTTCAGGAAGAAAATTTAGGATATGGTCATACATGACTTTCTATCTGAAAGTGACCGGGATTGAGTTCAGGGCACCAGCGAGTACATGACTGATATTGTGAAAGTGTGAGTTCAGTGGCGCCAGCGGGCACATGGCTCGATGATCTGGAAAAATGTTTGTGGATGAGTTCAGCGGCACCACGGTACATGACTCGATGATTTAGAAAATGTTGAAGATGCGAGTTCAGCGGCACCAGCGGTACATGACTCGATAATCTGGAATGTGTTGAAGATGCGAGTTCAGCGGCACCAGCGGTACATGACTCGATACTGGAATGTGTTGAAGATGCGAGTTCACCGCACCAGCGGTACATGACTCAGTGATCTAGGAAATTTAGGCGGAATGTGAGTTCAGTGGTACTATAGGGTACATAACTCAATCATCGGTTTTTTTTTGGATGTCGTTTCGGACGTAATACTTCTTCAGGAACTTGCCGTTGATGGGCAACATGAGCAAGTCTCAGTATGAGCAGCCGCATATTTGGCCAGCACCGACTCTTCTTCGGCCACCCCCTTGTAAATGCAGACTGAGAGGATGACTTGGGCAACTTGATTATCAGGGGCTCCATGGGTGGAGCAGACGGGGGGTTGTTGGCGCACTAGCCACCCCCAGTTTGGTGCTCGGTACTGGGCGGGGAGTTGTTGGTTCGCTAGAAGTCCCAGACCTTGCATCGGGATGAGATTCTTCTTGGGAAGGCGTATCGTCATCGGCTTGTCGGAGGGATTGAGCTTCTCCGTTTGCGGCTGGCCGACTCTCGGCAGCCTGATTGTCAGTGGCTCCGTTGTGGGTCTTGGCACTGGCCAGACCTTGGCAGCCGGATTATCATCTGCTCTTCTGTGCCGAGAGGCTGATTGCGTTCTTACGCAGAGTGGCGGGAAGGGGTGCGGACTTGCCAGGTTTGCGAGCTTGGAGGTGGATCGTTAGAGGTTCTCTTCTGATCCTGTGGCTGTCTCGGTATGAGCTTGCCCATCTCCTTCACCAAGGTGCCTCTCTGACTTTTCGTACAGGTAGGAGTCTGAGTAGTAGGATTCGACCCCTTTGAAGGGATCGATATCAGCAAATTCTGTCCTCACGAAGCCGTGTTTGTCGACGTACTTGAAGCACTGGTGCAGCGTGGAAGGCACGATCATATAATCGTATCCAAGGGCGCCCCAAGAGGATGTTGTAAGAAGTATCTGCATCTATGACGTAGCAGGTGACTTTTGATTGGAGATCGCCAATCTGACACTTCAGACGAATCTTCCCAATAGGGTAGCTCCTGCCCGAATTGAAACCGCTGATGGCGGTGCTTGTAGGCGTCAGGCGATGCATTGGGATGTGGAGATGATGTAGCAGACCCTTCGATGATGCTTATGGAAGAGCCAGGATCAATGTGCATCCGATCCCCTTCACGTCGCCGATGTATCCTGTTAGTATAGCGGGCGATCATGTAGGTTGGTTTGATGAGCATGTCCTGCGGAGTGAAGACGATGTTGGGCATTGCTCCCGTGCAGGCGCTGTCTGGAGATTCACAGGTGAGTCCTCCCCGGTGAGGTTGGATTGAGCCAGATAAGCATCGGCATTTTTGTCACCCCAGAACCAGAATACTGGAGAGCGGGGGAATGACTCAGCCAGCTACGTATTACGGGTAGATGAATACCGTATATACGATCAATGCTGTCTAACCAGACGAGGGGGTGCATACTACATAAAAGTCTTACTATGGTCATTTCACCTCTATTGTCTCAATCATTCAAACAAGGAACAGAAATAGGGAACATGTAATATAAAGCAGTAGACGTCACAAACGCTTTGTCAAAATGTCCTTGACATCTGGCTTTACAAAACATAGCCAGATGTAGTAAGGTATACACAATTGTTATCAGCTGCAGTCTGACTTTAGTTACATTATGTAAAAAGTAAGTACAAGATAATCCGACTAACATGTCGGTGCCAAACGGCAAAGTATAAAGTATTTAACAAAAGAGCGGGGAAGTAAGAAACCCACTCGAGTCCTCATGCGATCATCCTTCTAGTGTTGACCATCTTGGAGGTAGAAGTAAGTTGGATCCTCGGGGACTGGCTCTAAATCTGGCCATGCAAAACCAAGAGGTTAGACCTCTAATAGCAATACCACAAGGGAGGACGATATGAAGGACTAAACCAGTAAGTAAGAGAATTAATAATAGATCTGCTTGCTACTAGGACTCACATCACATCAAATACTTCGAACCAACCTTCCAACCAAACAAGGACAGAAGTTGGCCCGTCATGTCCTGACATTCTGATCATCCCAGTTAGGTAACAGAGTATAGTGCACAAACCATCATCTTGAACGACCAATCAACTCCTACGGCTTGCTATTATGAGTTCCAAGTTATCCTGGAATAATCAATTAGGGATTCCTCAGTTCTTACTATGTGCAAGCAAGGCTAGTCATCCAGTCAATCAATTGGCCCATGCATGAATTAGACGAGTCCTAGCAGGACGCTCGTCAATATACAATATACAATAATAATAAAAGCAGATACTGTTCCCTGCCCGTGTGGCAGATTTACGGTATCTGTGGGAACCAGCCGGCCCGTCGGTACTACTCGTTCCAAGGGGGCTGCCATGTAAGAATTCAGGAATCCATTCTCTCCATGCAATCATTATTTTATTTAACTTAATAGTCCCTACGTTGAGTGAATCCATGCCGTGGATCATGGTCATTCAAATGAGTACTTCGTATGGGGTACGATATGCACACTCTACAACGATACCAGTGCGGTTAGGTTGCAGGTCTTACATAGCGTAATGCAACAATCAAATCTAACCACGGTAATCATGCCTTGACCATAAAGTACACACTTCTTTCGTAGAAAAATAACTAAATATATAAATAAATAATTTGAAGCCTGCATGTGCCTGTATGTCAATATTCGAGATTAGCCAGTCGATTACAATAGTTCATTTCATGAACGTGTCTCATTCATTCAATTCAGACGACTAGCCAGCCTCTTTAGTTCCAACTAGGAACGCATGATCAATTTTAGTCAAGCTAACAATTATTATCAATGGTGACAAGGAAGATCAATTATTAATCAAGATAACAATCAATGTTAATTACTGCCAAATTCGGGAAATAAAAATTCATTTCAATCGTGTCAATCAAATCGTAATTTACCAAGTTCAGGACAAAAGGCGTAAGGATATAAAATGGACGTATAATATCTAATAAATATCAATATTCAGGGCTATAGAATAGTCATGCGGCTAAGTCTAATACGGCCAGGGTGGATCTTATGCGGCAAGGAAAGGAGTCGGGTTCATGCGACTCAGGGGGTAGAGGCACATGCGGCTGAAGAGGCGGGAACCTATGCGGCTGGGGAGTGGGACTAGCTCCCATGCGGCAAGCGGAAGGGATGTTCCATGCGGCTAGGATGAATTGGGCTCATGCGGCCGAAAAAGACAAGACACATGCGGTCAAGAAAGGGATTCAGTCCTATGCGGCTGGGAATCCCATGCGGCTGAGTCAAGCCCATGCGGCCAGGAGAAGGAGTACAAGTTCATGCGGTTAAGAAAGACGAGGGCTCATATGCGGTTAAGTGGGGAAAGTCCATGCGGCTGGGAATCACTTGCCGCATGATTTATTCATGCGGTCAAGTCAAGTACTGTTCTTCTCCAAGTTTCAGAGAAGAAGAACCATGAACCCAAGCTTCAAAGTCCCATAAAACCTTCATCCAGAGTCCAAATTCGGACTTCCTTAGGTCAAAATTGGGTAGAACGAAATTCTCTACAACATGGAACCATCAAAACTTGAAGATAACAAAGTTTACTAGATCAAAACATAAGAAAGCCGAAAATGTAACAAACTTAGATCTACAACAAATTAGCTATGGAAATTGAAAATGCTAAGTACTAAAGAGACTAAGAATCAAATAAGGAGGATGATGGAACAATAATAATGGGGATCTATCAAGAAGCAAGTTGGCACTTGCCTACGGTTTGGTAGGTGGAGAGAGTAATGAAGAAGAAGAGAGTAATGGTGAGAATGAGTAGAGGAGAGAGAATGGTGAGGGTGGCTTTAAATATGGAAGGGGTGGTAGGTGGGAGTTGGGCCGGGTCCAATGGGTCGGGTTGCACGGGTCCAACAAGGCTAACCCGAAAGTAAGACTAAAGCAGGAAATAAAATGCAGGTAATAAAATTACAGGAAGAAATATAGAAATAAAATTGCAGAAAATAAATTAACATGAAAATTAAAGAGCAGCTAATTAATTAACATAAAAATTTAAGAGCAGATAATAGAATTGCAGAAAAATAAAGTGCGGAAAATAAAATGCAGATAATTAATTAACATGAAGTTATTAAGAATTTAAATACAGGATACTACATGATAAATGCTAAATAAATACATTCAGGCAATATACGTATTAAAATACGCATTCTGGGAACGGGGAGTGACATCTCTACCCTCCTTAGAAAAATTTCGTCCTCGGAATTTCAAATCCAAGCAGGATAGAAACAGGGCTAAACTAATCTAAGTACAAGCAATTCAATGAAGCAATCCTTTTACAATGTCCATAGCAAGTAACATATATGTAAATCCATCAATCTACGATATCAAGCAATTCTACCCATAAGGTGATAAGCATGAGGAATCAGGACAATCAAGGTATACAGAAAAAAAAGATATACCTTGTGAGTCAAACAGGTGTGGATACCGTGATCGAATATCATCTTCACGTTCCCACGTTGACTCTTCCAAAGAGTGATGACCCCAAGCAACACGGACAAGACTAATTGTTCGGTTCTTGAGTATCTTCTCTCTTCGGTCCAAAATGGACACAGGCTGTTCCTCGTAAGACAGGTTGGTACCAACAACCAGCTCAGAGTGATCGAGGACATGGCTTGGGTCCGATACATACCTACGTAATTGAGATACATGAAATACGTCATGCACCTCTCGTAACGAAGGTAGGAGTGATAAACGATAAGCAACATCGCCTATCCGATCAAGGATAACAAATGGGCCCACGTACCGCGGACTCAGTTTCCCACGAACGCCAAATCTAATGACCCCACGAGTAGGTGAGATCCGCAAGAATACGTGGTCCCCAACAGAGAACTCTAACGGCCTACGATGCTGGTCCGCCCAATGACGATGCCGGTCCTGCGTAACTCGAAGTCGCTCTCTAATTCCCTTAACCAATTCAACCGTCTGAACAATCATTTCTTGGCCTAACATCTTCCTCTCCGATATCATCCCATGCCAGTGGCGACCTGCACTTCTTACCATATAATGCCTCAAATGGCGCCATCTGGATACTGGCTTGATAACTGTTGTTGTATGAAAACTCAACTAAGTGCAGGTGGCTTTTCCAAGATCCTCCAAAATCTAGGGTACAAGCTCGTAATATGTCTTCCAAAGTCTGAATTCCTTCTGATTGCCCGTCCGTCGTGGGTGGTAAGCCGTGCTAAATCTTAACTTGGTACACAGACTATGATGCAAGCTCTTCCAGAAATGTGATGTAAACGGGTATCTCTGTCGGACACAATACTGACAGGGACTCCATGCTGCCTGACTATCTGTTGCATATACAACTCTGCCAACTTTTTTGTAGATTGTCCTACTCTGAAAGGGAGAAAATGTGCTACCTTTGTAAGCCGATCCACTATCACCCAAATAGCATCTTTACCACTTGATCTCGGTAAACCGGTCACAAAGTCCATTGTATATATTCTCATTTCCATTCCGGAATAGGAAGCGGTTGCAATATCCAGCTGGCCTCTGTTGTTCTGCCTTCACTTGCTGACATACCAAGCAACGGGAAACAAATCTAGCTATCTCCCTCTTCATTCCATTCCACCAGAAGTGCTGCTTGATATCTTGGTACATCTTGGTCCTCTAGGATGTACAGAATACTGAAAACTGTGAGCTTCTGCCATAACTTCCTGTCTGATATCTCTACTGGGCACACATAGACGTGATCCAAACCTAAGCGTACCATCTTCATGAATTTGCATCTCCTTCCTGAGTCCTTACTCACATTCTGCCCTAAGCTTCTGAATCCTTGGGTCCTGTGCCTGAGCTGCCTTGATCCTATCTACCAAGTCAGATTGAACTTGCAGACTAGTTAGAACTCCTACATCACTAGGAAGTATAACTTCGATGCCCATCTCCTAAAGGTCTTCTAAGATGTGCTTCTGTGTTGTCAACATAAATGCGCCGCCTCTCCTGCTAAGAGCGTCTGCTACTACATTCGCCTTGCCTGGATGATACTGAAGCTCCACGTCATAATCCTTAATCAACTCCAACCATCTTCTCTGTCTCATGTTCAGCTCCTTCTGAGTAAAGATGTACTTCAGACTTTTATGGTCTGTGTACATCTCCACTCGGTCACCTATAAGTAATACCTCATAACTTCAGAGCAAACACTACTGCTGCTAACTCCAAATCATGAGTTGGGTAATTCTTCTCGTGGTCCCGAAGCTGCCGATGCATATGCTATCACCTTCCCATGTTACATAAGGACACATCCAAGTCCCTTACCTGACGCATCATAATATACAGTAAAACCTCCGGGTCCCACTGGCAATGTAAGAATAGGCGCTGATATCAACTTCTGCTTCAGATTCTCAAATGATGCCTGGCATTCTACAGACCAACGAATGGTACATCCTTCCGTGTCAAGCAGGTCATGGGTGCTGAAAGTCTTGCAAAATCTGACACAAACCTTCTGTAATATCCTGCCAATCCCAAAAACTCCGTACATCAGCTACGGTCTTGGGTACTGGCCAACTCTTCACTGCTTTTACCTTCTTGGATCCACTGCTACTCCAGTTCCTGATACAATATGACCCAAAAATAAAATGTGGTCCATCCAGAACTCACACTTGCTGAGCTTGGCATACAACTGGTTCTCTCTAGAACCTGCAATACTTTCCTGAGGTGGTCTTCATGCTCCTCTTCACTAGCAGAGTATACAAGAATATCGTCGAGAAACACCACGACAAACTGATCTAAATACGACATAAAGATGCGATTCATCAAATCCATGAATATTACTGGAGCATTGGTCAAACAAACGGCATTACTAAGAATTCATAATGCCCATACTTCGACCTGAATGCTGTCTTGGAATATCCTCCTTCCGAACCCTCACCTGATGATACCCTGAACGAAGATCTATTTTGGAAAAAACTCTAGCCTTGCTCAACTGATCAAATAAGTCGTCGATCCTGGGTAATGGGTACTTGTTCTTCACTGTTGCCGCGTTAAGCTTCCTGTAGTCAATGCATAATCTGGATGATCCATCCTTCTTCCCCACAAGTACCACTGGTGCTGCCCACGGTGATACACTAGCTTGGATGAACTTTTCTCCTTCAATTCCTCTATGTGCTGATACACCTTGGCCTGCTCCGAGTCCGCCATTCTGTAAACCCGATCTGATATCGGTTTAGTTCCTGGTGCCAATTCTATACTAAACTCAATATCTCTAACTGGTGGTAGACCTGGAAGTTCTTCGGGAAATACGTCTAGAAATTCTTTAACTACCTTCGGAATCTGAACTTCTTCCATTGCTGTTACTACTCCCTGCTCTTGCTGAGTTGCTTCTGATCTGATTAAGGTGAACCTCTCCATGCCTGGAATATCAAAAGATACACTCCCACTACGACAATCTATTGTCGCATGACTGTCTTTCAGCCAGTCCATGCCTAAGATAATCAAAATTTCCAACAGGAAATTCTATCAACCGGGCGGGTAAAGGATGCCCGCACACTACAACACTACATGCTAAACTAACTCTACTAACTCCACGAGCCTATTACCAGTGAGTATATTCAACCTCCCTGGCAATGCCTCGAACTCCACTCCTAGTTGTGTCGCAAATTGTGCAGATATAATGAATGGGATGCTCCCGAATCAAACAATGCTACTGCGGGATATGAGGCGACGAGAATGTTACCTGCCACAACATCTCCCGATGCCAATGCCTCCTCCAAGGACAGAGTGAACGCTTGCCCTCGACCACCTTGCTGATTCCCATGCTGTGGCCTAGCCTGGTACTGCTGCTGGCCCCTGCCTTGATGATGCTGGGGTGGTCTATGCTGGTGTTGCTGTATCGGCGGTCCCTGCTGCCGAAACATCTGAGCCTGTGATACTAACGGACGCTGCGCCAACGGCCTCACTGCCAATGTTGGTCCTCGATACTGCCCTGCCCCTGGTGCTGGCAGAGCAGGAAACTGCTGCCCTGGTCCTCCTGACCTTGAATTCATGGGACATGTGGTAACTCGATGATCTGGGTTTCCACATATCAGACAGTCCATTCAATGTCCGACACACATCTCTAGTTGCCCCATCTTTCCATAATAAGTGCAGCCCACCGGGGTTGCTGGTTCTTCCGCTGTTGCTGTTGCTGCGGGTGCTGGCCCTCGCATCGCCACATCGTGGATACGAAAGCCAGGGGATGGTGCTGTTGTTCGGGGCACTGCTCCCCCTCCTCCTTTAATCTGACTGTGGGATCTCTTCTGACCCCCAGCCCTTACTGCAAGCCTCTGAATGGTGATCTCATGCCTTCGAGTCGCCGTCAATATCTCATCAAAAGTCTGGTAATTGTGCCCTTCTATCAATTGCAAGATCTCAAGATGAAACCCTTGCTGGAACCTCATCGCCCTCTGGCGTTCCGTTGCTACCATCTCTGGGGCAAACCTACTCAATCTGCAGAACTCTGCTGCATAAGCATCTACAGTCTTGCCAGCCTGTCTGAGGTTGATAAGCTTCTGTTGCAGCTCAAACTACGCCACAACTCCATAGTACTTAGTCTTGAATCTTGCAGTAAAATTGTCCCAAGCCACAGGACGTCTGATGCCTACTTCCTCTGCTTCCCACCAATCACGTGCGAGATCCTGAAGTAACAACTTCACTAGATCCACACATTCTTCTGCCAGTACCTTAGCGGCTGTCAGAATAGCCTCAATATCCTTAAGCCATGCATCTGCTGAGATGGCATCCTCCGTGCCCTCGAAACGGCGAGGGTTGTACTTACAAAACCTGGCTGATGCTCCTGAATCTGGCCTCGCCCCTCTTTCCAATGCCGTCTGCAATCCTTGGTTGAGTAGTACATTCTGCTCCTGCAACTGAGCGTGTATGCGCTGCTGGGCTAACATCTGGTGTTGCTGGGTGGCCATCATCCCTCTCATGATCTCTAGAAGGACTGGTGTGTCCACTTGGGTAGGTGGAACTGTTGGTGGGGGTGGAACATCTGGATACTGCGATCCAGCTGCTGCTTCCACTATCACTTCTTCTTGGGTAGCCTCTTGAGTTAGTACCGGCTCTTGTTGCTGACCAACTTGGTCAGGTTGTCCATGTTGCTGTCCAGCTCCGACAGGTGTGGACGAGGTGCCCCTAAAAAAGGGACAAGAGAACAATCAAACGACCGGACATGAAGGATCAATGAAGTCAAAGGATACTGGAATGTCAAGCTAGCGTTGAGAATTGACGAATCATGAGATCAAGGGGAAACATGTGTGATTGAGACATCCTATTAAACATCCCACAAGTCTGAAATCAGACCTGCATGGGCCACCACTAAAACCTTATCACGCCTCAGAACCAGAATACTGGAGAGCGGGGGAATGACTCAGCCAGCTACGTATTACGGGTAGATGAATACCGTATAATATGATCAATGCTGTCTAACCAGACGAGGGGGTGCATACTACATAAAAGTCTTACTATGGTCATTTTACCTCTATTGTCTCAATCATTCAAACAAGGAACAGAAATTGAGAACATGTAAAATAAAGCAGTAAGGCGTCCCAAACGCTTTGTCAAAATGTCCTTGACATCTGGCTTTACAAAACATAGCCAGATGATATAGTAAGGTATACACAATTGTTATCAGCTGCAGTCTGACTTTAGTTACAATTATGTAAAAAGTAAGTACAAGACAATCCGACTAACATGTCGGTGCCAAACGGCAAAGTATAAAGTATTTAACAAAACGAGCGGGGAAGTAAGAAAACCCACTCGAGTCCTCCTGCGATCATCCTTCTAGTGTTGACCATCTTGGAGGTAGAAGTAAGTTGGATCCTCGGGGACTGGCTCTAAATCTGGCCATGCAAAACCAGAGAGGTTAGACCTCTAATAGCAAGTACCACAAGGGAGGATGATATGAAGGACTAAACCAGTAAGTAAGAGAATATAATAATAGATCTCTGCTTGCTACTAGGACTCACATCACATCAAGACACTTCGAACCAACCTTCCAACCAAAAGGACAGAAGTTGGCCCATGTCCTGACATTCTGATCATCCCAGTTAGGTAACAGAGTATAGTGCACAAACAATCATCTTGAACGGAATAATGCAATTAGGGATTCCTCAGTTCTTACTATGTGCAAGCAAGGCTAGTCTATCCAGTCAATCAATTGGCCCATACATGAATTAGACGAGTCCTAGCAGGACGCTCGTCAATATACAATATACAATAATAATAAAAGCAGATACTGTTCCCTGCCCGTGTGGCAGATTTATGGTATCTTTGGGAACCAGCCGGCCCGTCGGGTACTACTCGTTCCAAAGGGGCTGCCATGTAAGAATTCAGGAATCCATTCTCTCCATGCAATCATTATTTTATTTAACTTAATAGTCCCTACGTTGAGTGAAATCCCATGCCGTGGCATGGTCATTCAAATGAGTACTTTCGTACGGGGTACGATATGCACAACTCTACAACGATACCAGTGCGATTAGGTTGCAGGTCTTACATAGCGTAATGCAACAATCAAATCTAACCACGGTAATCATGTCTTGTCCATAAAGTACACATACTTCTTTCGTAGAAAAAACTAAATAATAATAAATAATTTGAAGCCTGCATGTGCCTGTATGACAATATTCGAGATTAGCCAGTCGATTACAATAGTTTTCATGAACGTGTCTCATTCATTCAATTCAATAAGACGACTAGCTAGCCTCTTTAGTTCCAACTAGGAACGCATGATCAATTTTAGTCAAGCTAACAATTATTATCAATGGTGACCAAGCATGATCAATTATAATCAAGATAACAATCAATGTTAATTACTGTCAAATTTGGGAAATAAAAATTTATTTCAATCGTGTCAATCAAATCGTAATTTACCAAGTTCAGGACAAAAGGCGTAAGGATATAAAATGGACGTATAATATCTAATAAAATATCAATATTCAGGGCTATAGAATAGTCATGCGGCTAAGTCTAATACGGCCAGGATGGATCTTATGCGGCAAGGAAAGGAGTCGGGTTCATGCGGCTCAGGGGTAGAGGCACATGCGGCTGAAGAGGCGGGAACCTATGCGGCTGGGGAGTGGGACTAGCTCCCATGCGGCAAGCGGAAGGGATGTTCCATGCGGCTAGGATGAATTGGGCTCATGCGGCCGAAAAAGACAAGACACATGCGGTCAAGAAAGGGATTCAGTCCTACGCGGCTGGGAATCCCATACGGCTGAGTCAAGCCCATGCGTCCAGGAGAAGGAGTACAAGTTCATGCGGTTGAGAAAGACGAGGGCGCATATGCGATTAAGTGGAGAAAGTCCATGCGGCTGGAAATCACTTGCCGCATGATTTATTCATGCGGTCAAGTCAAGTACTGTTCTTCTTCTCCAAGTTTCAGAGAAGAAGAACACCATGAACCCAAGCTTCAAAGTCCCATAAAACCTTCATCCAGAGTCCAAATTCGGACTTCCTTCGGTCAAAATTGGGTAGAACGAAATTCTCTACAACATGGAACCATCAAAACTTGAAGATAATAAAGTTTACTAGATCAAAACCTAAGAAACCCGAAAATGTAACAAACTTAGATCTACAACAAATTAGCCATGGAAATTAAAAATGCTAAGTACTAAAGAGACTAAAAATCAAATAAGGAGGATGATGGAACAATAATAATGGGGATCCATCAAGAAGCAAGTTGGCACTTGCCTACGGTTTGGTAGGTGGAGAGAGTAATGAAGAAGAAGAAGAGGAGTAATAGTGAGAATGAGTAATAAGGAGAGAGAATGGTGAGGGTGGCTTTAAATATGGAAGGGGTGGTAGGTGGGAGTTGGGCCGGGTCCAATGGGTCGGGTTGCACGGGTCCAACAAGGCTAACCCGAAAGTAAGACTAAAGCAGGAAATAAAATACAGGTAATAAAATTACAGGAAGAAATATAGAAATAAAATTGCAGGAAATAAATTAACATAAAAATTAAAGAGCAGCTAATTAATTAACATAAAATTTAAGAGCAGATAATAGAATTGCAGAAAAATAAAGTGCGGAAAATAAAATGCAGATAATTAATTAACATGAAGTTATTAAGAATTTAAATACAGGATACTACATGATAAATGCTAAATAAATACATTCAGGCAATATACGTATTAAAATACGCATTCTGGGAACGAGAAGTGATAATTTTGGAGTGCTTCGCTCAATGCAATACGAACATCTTTGGAGAGCCTTAGGAGTTCGTATAGTGACAATTTGGCCGGAGTGTTAGCCAATTGTGCTAAGTTGTCAAAGTTATAGGGCCTCTCTAGCCCTTGGGCTACGTCCTTTCGGAGGGATTTGTCGAAGCGAGTCTCCTTCGGCCTAGGCTTGTCAGTCGTCGAAGGCTGAGCCCGTCCCGGAGCATCAGTTGTAGTAGGTTGACGATTTTCAGCTGGGCTGCCAACCACAGGTTGGGATTGCGCTCCGGACCGCGTGACGACGGCTGTAGCTTCCTCGTTGTCTGCTGAGATTGTGTGGCAGGTCCTGATTTTTCTACTCTTCTTTCTGTTGGTGGGAGATGGTGTGGGCCGAGTTACTTCTGACACCAAGTCTGGATGGACCCACATGATCTCCCCTCGTGTGGTGGTGAGAGGTACCAGACCAGCGGCCTGTTCCCGGGGAGGTGGAAGATTGGTAATCTCTATCGTCGCCAGAGGGACGGGGATTACCCCGTCTTGAGTCTCTGTCGGAGGGAAGCTGCCGAATTGTACGGACACCATATTGGCTGCTACGGTTACCTCTTCGAAGTCGATGACCAGAGCGTTCGAATCGATGAGGCTTTGGATGTACCATTTTAGTTGGTAGCAGTCGTGTGTAGCGTGGTGTACATAACGGTGGTAATGGCCGAACTTTGGGTTCTCTAAATCAGCCGGCCGAGGCTCCTGCCTTGGTGGAGGAAGCTGAATTCTATCTCCTTGTATGAGCATGTCCAAGATAGGCTTGACGTGGCCGTCTTCGAAGAAGTAAGTGATCTGAGGCCATTGTTTGTCTACTGGTTGTGACTCGGGCTTCTGGGCCTTGTCGGCCACCATAGCCTGCTTTTTCTTGCTGTTTCGATTGTTGGAGGGGCTACCCCCATTATCGTTGTTGGGACGTTTGTCCTTGTTTTCTCCTTCTGAGATGTGTAATCCCTGTTGGCGAGCCTTCTTCAGTCGTTCTTCGGCGCTTGTGGCGCTGATGATGAACGCCTTCCAATCTTTGAATTGACTTTCGCCCATCCAGAGACTGATCGTTGGAAGCAGTTCCTTTTGGCAAATTTCAATCAAAAAGGAATCTGGATTTCCGGAAGGCAGCTTCATGGCGGTCTGGCGGAACCGCTCGATGTAGTTCCTTGTTAACTCCTTCTCCCCTTGGACGACGTCCATGAGAGTGGACATAGTGACGTCCAGTCCTACTTCGTAGAATCGTTCCAAGAACAGGCACTTGAAGCCGGCGAAGGAGTGGATGCAGTTGTCCGGTAGATTGCGGTACCAATCGAAGGCGACTCCTTCGAATGCCCCGATGAATAACCGTGTGAGGATCGCATCATCATGGGGCAGATGGTCGATGGTGACCTCAAAGTAAGTGATGTACCGACTTGCTGAGGTTTTGCCATCATACGGGTTGATATTGAACGATTTATATCTTGGTGGGAATGGAACATCCCTCCATTCAGCAGGGTATGGTTGCCGTATTCTGAGATCTTGAGCATTTTCTCGGGCATGGAACATGGCTCGGAGCTCCTGGACCTCCCTCCTTACTTCTCGGGTCTCATCTGTCGTGGTAGGGGCTGCTATTTTGGAAGGATTGTTGCTTGGGTTCGGTGCCGCCGAATTCGAGTCCGCATTGACCGCGGGATCCGCGCTTGTTTGGCCAGGCGTTCCTCCTTGCAGAGTTGGAAGGGCTGCTTTAATCTCGTCTACAGATTTGACCAAAGCAAGTAATATGGCTTGAAGATTGTCGATGCGCTGGCGATCATTGGAACCACCTTGATTGCTGTCCGTCATGAAAACCGTCCTTATGTGAGGAGTGATGGAAGGAACGGTGGAGGATGCGCCTTCCGAGTCGTACCTATGCACCGAGAAGTCATCGGGATAGGTGGGAATGTTTTCTTCGGGCTCGGACTCGGAAGGAACGGTATCCCCAGCTTCAGAGCTTGCTTCGTCTTGAGAGTTATGGATGTCCTCGGGGACATCAGCGTCTGTTGTACCTGATGGAAGAGTTGTTTATCCGGGCTCGGTTCCTTGAAACATCGGATTGTTGCGGATGTTCGGAGGAGTGCTACCCCCAGTTCCCTCAACCCCCAGCGATGTGGATGATGAATTTCCCATCGCGGTAGATTTCGTCTTTAAACGGGTGTGTTAGAATACACCGGTAGAGGACAACCATTTAGAAGACAGTTTCTTAGCTGTAGTGGTTGATATCTTGAGACTGGAGATGCTTGTCTTTTTCCCTCTTCCTTCGGCGGGGACCTTCTGAGCGGAATTGCAGAAGACAACAGGAGGTGCCTCATCTTCTGAGTTCGGGTGCTGTAGCCTGTGGAAGACGGACGACCGATCTTCCGTCACTGCCGCGTTGTTGCAGCAGCAATTGATGATGATTTGGGTGCAACAATGTCCAAGCGAGGACTCTCTGTACGCTGACGCTCCTTCTCTTTCCTTGCGTTTGTGGAGGATCACCTCCCGCAGGTCAGAGGAACCACTCTGTCTGTTTGCCGCCGGGGGCTGGACTCGAGCGGTTGTATACAACTTCCCATTCGAGGCCCGTGTGATAGTCAACGGGACGCCCCGATAATCAGAGGTTGGGACAGCTGATTGGGCTCGATGAGCCCACGCTGCCCTAGACTTCCTCCTTTTAGCACTTGTGGGTACGTAATAGGAGGAGTCCAAGTTGGGTATCACAGAGTCTGGGTTATCATTCAGAGAATCATCAGGGTCGGGACCGCATGAGAGATGGTCGAAGACTGATAGAGAGAAGCGTGAAACGGACGCTGTGCAGCTAGAGTTGGGTACTGTGCAGGCTGTCTGCATACGGTTGTCTTTTGCCGTCGGACGAATTATTTTGTGCGGCTAGGAGTCACGACCGTACAGGCTGGCCGCATGCGGTTGGCAATTGTGGCCGCATGGGTTTTCTAAAAGCGATTGACTCCCACAGCCGTATGAGTTTCATTCGTGTGATTGGCAACTGTAGCCGCATAAGCTATGCGGCTGACAGATATGGCCGTATGAGTTTTCTTCATGTGGCTGGAGGATGTAGCCGCATGAGCTTTCTTCCATTGGCTGCTAACCTTATGCGGCTCAGATCTCATAGAGTTTCTCTTTGCTCCTGCAAGTCCAGCATCATAGTATTTTCTTCTGCCGGACTTGGGGACAGCAGAGTTGTCTACGATCTGAAGTGGGGCCGCAGGAGAATCTTGCTCGCCGTCTTGAACAACAGAGGGTGTCTCTGCAAGAGCTTCAGCAGAAACGAAGGATCGGGGTCTCTACTCTTTACGGGCCTTCTTTGTGCGGGCTCGCTTCTGGACCGGGCCAGTGCTTTTATCGGAGAGCATCTCTTCGAACGCCTGTTGGTCGAACTGGGCGACCATCTTTTGTTGAGTGGAGCCAAGCTTGGCTGCATCCGATTGCGTCACCAACTCCTCAGCCGTGGAGAAGTTAGTCCCCAGCAGAGTCGTCATCGTGTTTGCCATGAAATATAAAAGAACAGAACAATTATCGGAGGACCGGACTTTTACTTCACGTTACAAACTCGCTTGTACAAAGAAAGCCTAGGGACAAAAACCTAGGTACAGCAGTCTAAGTACAATTGTTTATTTTAGATTCTGGAGGGTGACGATAGAGGCTCGGGAAGGCGACGGCAGCCCTGCCTTACTCCTTGGACGATCGGTATGCAGTCTTGGTTCCTTGTGAAAAGATGGTTGGCGTTGACGAAGAAATGCTCTTCTTCCTCCTCTGTTTCTCTTCAGGCTTCTCTCTCTCTGTGTATTCTTTTCTCTGACTATTGGGGAGTCTCTCTGTATATGCGTATTTTTCTCTCTGAAATTGTATATCTTTTTTTCTTTTCGATATTGTATATATTACAAGGGAATGGCACCTTGCTATTTATAATAGTGGGATGTGATCATTAGGGTTGCCAATGATTAGCTCTTGGAGATGGCGGCGGCCTGTGGGTTGGTCAATCTAGGCCATTCATCTTGATTATGATGAATCTGGGCCATTAGGTGTAGATTACACCAAATCCCATGAGCAATTAATGCTGATTGGAATAAATCTTTCTTATACTGATCTTCTGATATCTGCGAAAAAATTAGATCTATTCTTCTGCCACGTGTCCCAGATTTATTGGGATTTGACCCAATCTTTAATGGCAGCAAATCTGAGGAATTTAATCGGCTTAGGACACGTGTCCTAGGAGCTGCTGGGGGGATCTGGACCGCGTGACTAGTGAGCCGCATATGTATATGAGCCGCATATGAATGTGAGCCGCATATGGTTAAGCCCATGTATTAGGGCTGCGTGGGCAGTGGCCCTCACTTGAGTCATCTAACCACAGAGGAATAATCCTTGTGGGCCGCATAGGTATATATCCGCCTGGGCCGCATAGACATGATCCTCTTGAACCGCATGAGAAGTCCTCGCTCGAGCCACATGAGGCTTTCATGGTCTGAGCCGCATTGGATGGATTCACTCTGAGCCGCATAGGAAGTCCTTTGTTCGAGCCGCATGGGGCTTCTATAGTCTGAGCCGCATAGGATTTATTCTGAGCCGCATGAGGAGTGTTCATATTTGGGCCGCACGAAGGTCGTCATGACCGAACCGCATGAAAGATTTCATGACCGAGCCGCATGAATAGTCTCTATACTCGAACCGCATGAAGGTTGTCATGACCGAGCCGCATGAATATGTTCATGACCGAGCCGCATGGGGGTCTTCATGGCCGAGCTGTATGAGAGTCTTCATGGCCGAGCCGCATGGGGGACCTTCATGGTTGAACCGCATAGATTTTTCTGTATTGGCCGCATGAACTCGTCTAGTCTAGTCGCATAGACTTGCCTCGAAGCTTGGTGGACAGTGCCACGTCTGCGAAGATTTTCTCCAGTTCCCTTGGAAGATAGTGCTCTTGTGTCAGTCATCATGATTACTTTATGTCAGGGTTGTCATCTGTCAGGTCTGTCAGCCGTCAGAGTATTAAATGCGTCCAGACGTTGGGCACAGCTGCTTTGAAGTCCACGTGGCCACTCTCTGTGGGCCGTATGGAGTTTACTCGAGTTGCCTATGTGTTTGAGCCGCATATTGTATCTGGGCTGCATGAAGCTCCCAGGGATTTTTGAGCCGCATGAAGCTTCCTGGGTTCTGTGCCGCATGAAGAATGTTTCATGACCGAGCCGTATGAAGGACGTCACATGATCGAGTCGCATGAAGGACGTCGTATGACCGAGCCGCATGAAGGACGTCGCATGACCGAGCCACATGAGCAATGTCTCATGACCGAGCCGCATGAAGGACGTCGCATGACCGAGCCGCATGAGCAATGTCTCATGACCGAGCCGAATGGAGAGTGTCCCATGACCGAGCCGCATGAGAGATGTCTTATAGCCAAGCCGCACGAAGGACGTCTCATGACCAAGCCGTATGAGGAATGTCTCATGACTGAACCGCATGAAGGACGTCTCATGACTCGCATGAGGAATGTCTCGATCAACCTGTGCACTCGCTTTGTGGGCCCGGGTATCTCGAGCACACGAGTGCGTAGGTATCATGTTTGCTCCCTGATGTGGGGCTAGTAAAAACATTTGCCCTCGATCTTTGTTGGGAGACTCTTGAGAACCACCTTGTCCGTTTGCCGCCGGAGGCTGGACACGGGCGGTTCTGTACAACTTTCCATCAAAGGCCCGCTTAGCGGGACGCTCTTGATGGTCAGAGGTTGGGACAGCTGACTGAGCTCGATGAGCCCGCGCTGTCCTAGACTTCTTCGACTTAGCACCCGAAGGTGCGTAATAGGAAGAGTCCAAGTTTGGAAGGAGGGAAGAGAAGTTGGTGCCCTTTTCAAAGGAGGAAAGGGGGCTCAATTTATAGAATGGAGTGAGCCCTTTCTTCTTCTCCTTTCCGATGTGGGACTAAAAGCAATATTTTCCATGCTTCTATACTAGTGTCCACCAGTAAAGGAAGAGCTTTGTCGTTACCTGTGACTTCGCCTGGGGGTTGGGGAGATAGAACAGTGTCTTGATTTAGCGTGGAAGGACCTGCTTCTGACTGTCTCTTTTCATTAGTACGCTGCAGTATGGACGTGACCTTCAATCCCATCGATCCTGGCTTCGAGACCACCGCCACACCCTCAGTTTGCTGCTGCGTGTCTTGTTGAATAATTTCCTTGCCCTTGTTTTTCAGTTTACAACCAGTAGTGGTGTGTCCTTGATGATGACAATGAGAGCAGTATAAGGGTATGTACTCATATTCTATGTTCTGCCAGAAACTCCTTCCTCTCGAGCGATTGATCCGAATACGATGTTGTATTGGCTTGCTTGCATCCACCTCCACAAAGACGCGAGCCCTACTCGGGCGAGAAAGATCTGCTGTAGCTTTATCAATCTTGAGTGGTGTACCAATCGCCGAAGTGATAGCAAACAATGCATCCTTAGCGTATAGGTGATGAGGTAGATCAGGGAGATCCACCCAAACTGGCATGAGAGAAGATTCGAACATTGGAGAAAAGTCAGGGTCCTATTTGAAAACTCTCATCGGAGCTCGAGAGATAAACCATGTATCTTTTGAACGAAGACGAAGAAAGTCTTCCTCAACAGAAGGCCTTATAAGAATATGTTTGCGGTCAATGACTCCCGTCTTGATGTCTCCTTTGAACTCAAAACCGGATAAAGCTTTGCGAATGACCTCGATGGATGGCTTACTGTGGGAGAATTTTCCCACCAGTGCAAAACGAAGGGGAGACGCCAAGGTCAATTCTTCATCATCCGAGAAGGAGATAGCCGGTGCACCTTTGTATGTTGCCACAGATCTAGCGGCCAAGCGAGGGGGTTCCTAAACCCGGCCGGAGACCGCGTCGACAAAGGATTTAGCCATCCTTCAGTGACACCGGCCCGGCCAAAGGCCTAGCCGGAGTCGGAAAGAGGCTTAGATCTAGCAGGAGTTCTTGGCGCGACGCTCTCTAGGGCAACGCACGCTCTCCTATCTCATATATATATATCATATATATATATATATATATATATATATATATATATATATATATTTTAAGAAACCGTTACCTTTATTGAAAAAGAGGGTAATGATTACATCCGACCTCATGGTAACAAGTACAAAGAAAGAAACTGAATAAAAGCACTACTCTAATGCCCAATGAGGAATAGCCGAAAGATGACGATAGCTCGAAAGCGACTTCCGAAACTGTCGCTTCACCTCCCAAACCAAGAAGTCGTATCCAGCACCACGTCCTTCGTACCGATGCTTATTCCTATTCTTCCAAAGCACCTAGATGATCGCACCCGCCAATGATCTCCGATGATGACTGCCCGGACCTCGCCACCACTTTTGAAGAACGACGAGAAAGTCACTATGCATCCGTGCCTTGAAAAAACCCCAGAAGGCAGACCAAACCGTCGAAGCAAGATCCCCGTGGAAAAATATATGCTGAAGGTTCTCCCCATGCCCAGCCTGGCAGCAATGACACCTGGAAGCCAGATGGAAGCCAATCTTCTGAAGAGTGTCATCGGTAGGAAGCCGGTTGTGAAAGACCCGCCACATCAGAATGCTCCACTTCGCCGGAATACATTTGCCCTAAATATTAGAAAATAGTGATGATGTAGGGTGAGAAGTCCGACAACATCTCCAAGCCGCAGCCAACATGAACAAACCTTTCCGCTCACCCCAAACCAGAGAATCAGGAGCCGAAGTACGTGCCAGATTCGCCTCTCTGAGCCGCCCAGCAGCCTCTACTCCAAACTGGTCCAAAAACAGAGACAGATCCCAACCAGTGTCTATCCAAAAAGATCGAATAGCCGGACCACCATTGTCAGAATTCCTCGCCCTCGAATCTATGATCTTTCTTCCCCTATCCGAAAGAGCCCAAACAATCACCGTACGTTGGGGAAAAACCACCCTTCTCCCAGCCAATCTAGCCGATCTCCGAAGCTCCCTAGTGCCCAAGCGCTGTGTAGCCGTCGAATCAGCAGATTCCCTCGCCTGTGTTCGACTCCGCCCCTGAGTCCGTCTCCCCGTTCCGTGCCTGGTCCCAGGAGTCACTCTCTCAGCCTGTAGACTAGCAACCCTATCCATCCGAGGACCCCCCGGTATCCAATCCTCACACCTCGCTGAACCCTCACCACACCCAAGTCTAAACGAGATAAATGGTTCAGCCAATTTCCTCCCCCGTAAAATCCGTCGCCAAACATGGGAGCACTTGGAAGTCATAAACGCATCACAAGGATGACGCTTACGAAAATATTTTGATTTAAGAAGCTCCACCCAAAGACCCTTCCCATGCCTCAACTTCCACCACAGCTTCATAGCAAAGGCATCGATAATATCATTCAGGCACTTGATCCCGAGGCCTCCTTCGGACTTAGTCCGAGTAACGAACCGCCATGCCAGCCAACTCCTCTTAGCCACCCCATCCTTGCTACCCCAGAAAAAAGCCGTAAACATCCTCTCAATCGTCCTGAGAACGGCCCGGAGAGGACAACATGCAGCCAATGTGTACATAGGGATAGATGAAAGCACATTCTTAATAAGCACCAACTTACCCCCAGGAGAAAGAATCTTGTTCTGCCAACCCATCAGCTTCGCACGGATTTTATCCAGCAAATAGCTAAACATCCCCGCATTCCTTCTCCCGCAAGATAACGGGCACCCCAAATAAGAGAATGGCAAGGTACCGGTACTAAATCCGAAGAGAGTAGAAATAGTCCGAGCCCGATCCACATCCAATGGAATTGCAGTATAAAAGGCAGATTTAGAATAATTGATCTTCTGTCCAGAAAAAGCCTCATACCTTTGCAATACTTGCTGGAGAGCGCGTAATCCAGTAATATCCTCCGAAGTGAAAATAAAAACATCATTCGCATAAGCCAAATGCGAGATACGCGGTCCCCCAATCGGAGTGTGAAAAGAAGATCTCCTGTTGGATTTCTGAAGAAGCTTGAGGTTCCGAGAGAGTACCTCCGCAGCAATAATGAAGAGAGCCGGGGAAAGAGGATCCCCCTGTCGTATCCCTCTAGACGCCGAGAAAAAATTTGTAGGAGCACCATTGAGTAGGACCGCATACCGGGTGTCCGCCTGGAGACAGTAAATAAGATCACAGAAGACCTCATTAAAACCAAATCTCCGAAGAACCCTCAGGAGGAACTGCCAGTTGACTCTGTCATAGGCCTTCTGCATGTCCATCTTAATAGCAACATTTCCACCATGGTTGGGTTCCCTCATCGAAGCCACCATATCCTGAGCAATAATGATGTTGTCCACAATCTCTCTCCCCTGAACAAAAGCTCTTTGCTCCGGAGAAATAATTTTGGGAAGGTGCTCCCTCAACCTGCAAGCAATAATCTTGGAAATAATTTTGTTACAGAAATTGCAGAGACTAATAGGACAAAAATCAGAGAAGTTCCTCGGGTGCTCGACTTTGGGGATAAGAAATAAGAAGGTATCCGACAAGGAAACCGGAAGGCGTGCACCCAAGAAAAACGAACCAACGGCTTCCTCCACGTCAGCAGCAATAATGTCCCAACAAACTGAGAAGAATCTCCCAGAAAAGCCATCCGGTCTTGCGCCACTAGCCGGGTCCATCCCCGGAACAGTCTCCAACAGCTCCGCTCTATCAGGGCAACGAACAAGATCAGAGTTATCCTCCATAGAAATAATGCTAGGGGTATATATATATATACATATACTTATACTTATATATACTTATATATATATATTAATATATATATATATATATATATATATATATATATATATATATATATATATATATATATATATATATATATATACATATACTTATACTTATATATACTTATATATATATATTAATATATATATATATATATATATATATATATATATAGATATATATATATATATATATATATATATTTTATTTATATATATATATATATATATATATATATATATATATATATATATATATATATATATATATATATATATATATATATATATATATATGTATATATATGTATATATATAAAAAATATATATATATATATGTATGTATATATATACATATATATATATATATATATATATATATATATATATATATATATATATATATATATATATATATATATATATATATACATGTATATATATGTATATATATATATATAAAAAAAAATATGTATATATATATATATATATATATATATATATATATTTTATATATATATATATACTATATATATATATATATATATATATATATATATTATATATATATATATATATATATATACATGTATAGATATATATACATGTATATATATATATATATATATATATATATATATATATATATATATATATATATATATATATATATATATATATATATATATATATATATATATATATATACAAAATATATAATGGACATGTACAATAATTTTATAAAATGGACATGTACAATAATTATATAATATATTTTATTAGGCCAATATATATATATATATATATATATATATATATATATATATATATATATATATAAATCAAGGCTCAAAATGCCGAAGCCTGAAACAAGTGCAAGGCACAAAAAGAGGACGCCTATACAAGTCTACCAGAAAAAGAAGAAAAAGGGGTGGGGGACGACGCCCACAGTCAAATATGGCTCTGGAGCGGTGACCAGAAAGTGGTCGAGCAGTGGGAGCACAGAGTGCTCCGTTTGTGACATTAGCGGTACACTTCCTGGATGAGCTGGTCGGCAGGGAAAAGATGGCCTTCGTATCTCGCCTTGTTGCGATTCTTCCAAATCACCCACGTGGCGGCTACTGCGATGATCTGGTGCCCGTGGGAAGTACTGCCCCAATCGGCCGCCAGATCGTGGAAGCGTCCGCTACTCGGATCGATACTGAAGTGCTGAATCAGGGTCCACCAGATACCCCTTGGCAGGTTCCCTTGACAAAAGATGTGGACAATAGTCTCCATCTGGTGGTCTGAGTAGCAATTACAGGCAGATGCTAAACTGATCCCGATGGTATTGAGGATATCGTCAGTAGGCAATTTTATTCTAATGGCTCTCCACATGAGGAAGGACCACTTCTTAGGGATGCAGGTGTGCCAATAGTGAGCAGTGGTATGGGTAGGCTGGCCCGTCCCAAGGAGAGAGGAGCAAGCGGACCTTACAGAAAATGCCCCGGAAGCCTCGAGCGTCCATCTCCACACATCGGCCACTTGACCGATCCTAAGGCCACTGAGACGGACGCTAGTCTCCATGTCGTTGCCTCCCCATTCACGCATCTTAACCCAGTCCCAGTCATTGGTTGTGTAGTTCCACTTGTCCTTGATCCTACAGTCTCTCGAGATTTCCGTGAAGTTAGGGATCAAGCTATCCCCGGTCCATCTTTCCCGGAATGGGTTGGACTCTCCGGTGCCCAGATGTAGCCTAATAGCCTGTTCGGTAAGGTTACGCCCGATGAGGATACGACCCCAAGCCGCCGAAGACCAACTATTGGATGTGGCCTCTGAAGGGTGGGTGTACTTGAAGTACCTAGCTTTCATGAATCTGGTCCATAAATTGTTGCTCGTGCGAAGATGCCACCACAGGTTCATCGAGAACGCCTTAACGATGTGAGTGAGTTTAGTAAATCCCAGGCCTCCGACCTCAGTCGGCTGAGCCATGGAGTCCCAACTCGCCCAATGGGGCTTATCATGGCCGTTGTACTGCCCCCAAAAGAAGTTACAAAAGATCTGCTCGATCGAACAAAGTGTTAGGGTTATATACTAAAAGCATCACTTTTGTAGTAACCTTATTTCCTTAAATTTGAATGAGAATCATATGGGCAAATGTTTGTATATTGTATTTGTTGCAAGTGTTAATGCAAATGTCAGATATTCTATATTGTAGATAATATGGTGTGTGGTGTCACACAGAAGACCATATTATCAGTTTTCTATAGAGTATATAAATAGTTCACAACCTAGATGGACTTGGACAATCTATTGGAAAGGTTGTAGTGTAATCTGGTATTAGTCTATCTTGACTATAGGTTTACACAAGTACACTTTGTGTGTATTAAACAGGACCACTTGAGGTTGTTCTCTTTATACTGACTACATAAGAGAATAAACACCTCTGTTATTATGGATGCTTGTGCTCTTAATCCGGATGTAATAACGGACATGTATATGCGGTGTGTATTACTTTGACTCATAAAAGAGTGAGATTCATTATGGATCAACAACCTCTATGAATTGGGTAATAACATTGTATGTATGATGGGCTGTTGATTATAAATGGAATCCATGTTCCGATATATCGGGTTGATGATGTCCTCCTAAGGAGCTCATAAGTATTGTCATGTAAACCCTGCAGGTGGATTATATCCGACATGACAAATAAAGTTGAGCGGTACTACTTAAGGATAAAAGATGTCGAATCAATATAGTTATCAGTAACTTAATTTGATCGACGGACATACGATATCTTAACATGGGAAGCCAAACGAGCATATAATAAAAGGAGCCCACAAACATAATTTGGGATTAGGGAGGTAGTGCAACAGCTCATTAGTGGACCGAGCTATTGTTAATAGGCCTGGATTGTGTGTTCGGGCTGAACACGGGATATCCAGATCCGTTAGGGGGCCTAACCCTAATTTCTCCTCATGGTTCCTGCCGTAGCCTATATATATCCTCTATTCTCTGGCCGCCACATTACTGATTAGAAATCTAAAATTTTCTCTAAATTCTTGATTCACGTAAGGACAGAAAGAGAAGGCTGCCAAAGAGAAGAAAAGGTTGGGAGATCGTCTCCTATATGACGTCCAACTCGAGGAAGGAATACGTGCAGAAGATCTTGGGGTCGTCCGCTCGAGACTGCCAAGAATTACTTGTCTCCTTTCCGCCGCAGGTATAATTCGTGAACCCTAGTTTTCGCCTATGAAGGGTTAGAACAAGTATTAGATCTATTTAACTTTCTATCGATCAATACGCACACCAAAGGAAGGGTCCTGGGAATCCCCAGTTCCATCACAAAGAACCATCAACGGCGGGGAGCATGTGGCTAGAGTATCGATTAGAATGGAGGTGAGCACATGTTTGATGAGGATCATCTTGCCTCCTGGGGATAAAGTGGCGTTGTGCCACCCTTCAAGTTTGTTCCTGATTCTAATGATTAACTTCTCGAAGATCCTGGCATTGGATTTCCCGTACACTAGGGGGCATCCGAGATAGGTAAATGGGGGTAATCAAAAGAGAAGGAAGTTAAGTTTGAAATCCTGCTAGCATGCTCGGTATTGATGTTGTGGTGGGCATAGATGACGCTTTTGGATGGGTTGATTTTCTGACCTGAGCAAATGGAGTATCGCAGTAGGGTATTGTGGACCACTTGAACCGCTCCTTCGTTCCCGATGAGAAAATGAGTAAGTCATCAGCAAATGCTAGATGGGTGATGGTAGGGTAACCACTGGCTGTATGGTATTATTGGAAGTGCGGTACGGTGATCATGTTGTTAAGGTTCCTACTGAGGGCATCTGACGTAATGATGAAAACATTGGATGATAGAGGGTCGCCTTGTCTAACCCCGCGGCTGGATTTGAAGAATCCTTCGGCATGATCGTTAATGACTGTAGAAAACCATGAGTTGCTGATGGATCTCCACACCGTGTTGGTCCAGGTTTCAGAGAAGCCAAATGCCCTGAAGACCCAGATCATAAATTGCCAATCCAGTATGTCATAAGCTTTTTCCACGTCAATCTTCACGGCGATGTTGCCTCCTCTGACAGGAAATTTCATACAGGTAATTAACTCCTGGGCTTGCATGATATTGTCTTGGATGTTTCTTCCACGGACAAACCCACTTTGCTCACTAGAGATGATCTTTGGGAGAAGGCCCGCCATTCTGGTAGCTATGATCTTGGAAATAATCTTGTTAGTGAAAGTGCACAGACTGATAGACCGAAAGTCGCGAAAGGAGTCCGGGTTATCTTTTTTCGGAATGAGAATCAGGTTGGTGCTGGAGATGGCTTTGGGGTAAGTGGCTCATTCGAAGAAGGCGATATCAGCTTCGATGATGTCCTATTTGATAATGTCCCAGCCAGTGCGAAAGAATACCCCCAAAAATCTGTCAGGACCTGGGGCGCTGTGCTCGTTCAGAGCCCACACCGCGTCTTTTACTTCCTGGTCAGTGGGACGACGTTCCAGCTGGGCGTTGTCGGTGTCGTCAATGAGACAGGGGATTTGATCAAGAAAGGCGTTGTCTTTGTGGACAGTCTCTTTGGTGAATAATTTGGAGTAAAATTCCGTGGCAGCTTCATAGATGCTCTTTTGGTCGGTGATGATGTTCCCATTATCGTCCGTAGTATGGTGAATCGTAAGCTTCCGTCTGCGGCCGTTGACGCAATCATGAAAGTATTTTGAGTTTTTGTCCCCGTCACTATCCCATTTCAACCTCGCTTTCTGTTTCCAGAAGTCAGTCTCAACTTTGAGCCTGAATTTGAGCATAGCCTTGGTGAGGTTCAGGGCAATCCTGGCCGCCGGGGAACGATCCGAAACGAATCTGGCTTCAGCTCGGGTGACGTCGTCTTCAGCAGTCCGCACGGCTTGGAAAATGTCCCCATAGGAAAGTTTGCTCCATCTAGACAAAGCTGTCCTTGTAGCCTTGAGCTTTTTGCTCACCCGGGTAAGGGGGTCGGGAGAGTCTTCACTATTCCATGCTTCTTCGACAATACCTAGAAATTGGGGGTGCTCGATCTAGAATTTGAGGAATTAAAATTTCTTTTTGGGGGGATTGGTGTTACTTTTAATTTCTACCAGCAGCGGGACGTGGTCAGATTCAGAGGAGTTGAGATAGGATAGCTTGGTGGAGATTCCCATGCCGTGCCAAAGGTCGTTCGTAAGGGCTCTGTCGAGACGGAAATATTAGCACCGGTCACCTTCTTGTATGTTATACTAGGTGAAAGCATTGCCCAAAAACTGGAGAGGTGTAAGATGAGCGTTGAAGATGAAGTTATTGAAGTCTTGCATGGTCGGCAAAGGAGGTGGTCGGCCTCTGATTTTCTCTTCTCTGCAGGTAATAGCGTTGAAGTCTCCGATACAAAGCCAAGGGGAGTTGCTGTGGTGCAGGTGAGTATCGAGGAGATCGTTCCATAATTGTTTCCGCTCGGTAATATCGCAGCTGCCGTGGACCGCCAAGAGGATTGCGCACTCGAGGAGCATTGGGTGTTCCACCCAGCAGGAGATAGCCTGTCGAGTTTCCTGGATGATGCCAATGTTGGCGTCCTGAGTACCAAGGATCCAAATGTCGTGTCTGCCTGCTATGGCGGTAGGGAGGTTCAGCTGCAATTGGATGGATTTGAGTCTTCTGGTGAGGATTTTGGGTTCAAGGATAATAAGGATGTCAATCTTGTAGATTTTCTGCAGGAAGGAGACCCTCCATAATGTCGGTTTTTTCCCTAGACCGCGAACATTCCAGATAGGATGTTTATCATTAAAGAGTTTGGGTGGTGGATTTTTTGTTCCGCTTGGCAACGGATCTAGTTTGGATGGTTGTGGTCTCCGCGGTTCCAAGCTGGACCTGGATCCCGTACGAGGTTGATTTTTCTGCTTTTGTCGATAGGGGATTGATTCGGTGGGATTGCTCTAGTGGGTCAGAGTGGATACTGATCGATTCTCCGACAGCGTCTAATATGGGGTCGTCTGCTGGGTCAACTAATTCCCCAGCGGAGTCCCGGTTGGGCTCCTCTGACGGAATAGCTAGGGAGTCGCTGGAGTTCCCAATCTCTATGAGGGAATGCTGAAGTGGGCAGCCCGCTGCTTGGATCTGTAGGCCTTTTCGAACCAGATCTGGCCCGAGGATGGCAAGAGCTTCTTCGACTTGGTCCACGATGGTGCGCGGAAGATTAGCCTCGCTAGCGACGGTGGTAGCCTCACCCGCCTCCGAGTTAGGGAGGTTGGGTGCTATCTCGGTGAGGGTGAGATCATGTTGGGGGTAAGCTGACTCCAATTGGGCTTCCACCTCTCCCGAATCGAGAGCGTCAAATTGGTTGGAGAGTGTGAGGGGATGGTGGTCGAAGGGGACCATCGCTTTGGTGGTAGTCTCGCTTTTGTCTGACTTGCCGATATCGAAGTCGAATCTAGTGTGCGAGTTGGGTAGTGGGAGAATGGGTGGAAGTGGGGTTCTTCCTTCTGCCGGTGCGCTGACTTTCTGGGTTTTATTCTGCTTGAGCTCTGGGTGAAGACGGTGGCAGTACTTCGGGAGATGACCTCTCAAATGACAGTGGTTGCAAAACATAATATGGTTATCATAGAGGATTTGTTGTGGGTGGGTCGATTTGCCGAGCTCAATGGAAATAAAATTGGGAGGTTCGGAGGAAAGGTCGAGCTCGACACATATTTTGGCATAGTAGGCCTTGGTGAGGTTGTTCATTTCTGGAGCCGTCGTCACGTACGTTCCGAACGAGTTGGCGATGCGCCTAAGAGCTGCTGGAACAAAACAAATGAGGGTTAAATTTGGTAGGGTCACCCACGCAGCGACCTGCGCTGAGTCTTATCTGGTGCTAAAGCCCGGGGACCACTTAATAATTTTCATCTGGTGTGAGTCGACCTTGCAGGTTCCTTTAGACCAAACTGTCCTGTGATTGGGGTCAGAGGAGAGGTGGAGGAGAATATGTTTGGGATCCAGGGGGGCCACTCGATAGTCCACCGTGAGTTGCCAAGTTGCGATCGTCTCCTGCACCCTGGAGAGTTTGGGGCATCCGGTGGAGAATTTTAGAATAAAAGTGTGGGAGAATGAGGATGATAGGGAGGTCACTTCCGAGTCTGAGAAGGGGACCAGAGGCACAGGGGCGTCCTGAGAGTACACGATGTCAGAGAGGGTAACGTCGGGGAATTGGAGACCCTGCGAGGTTGCTATGTCCGGTCGAAGCTTGGAGACATAGGAGCATTGGCCAACACCGGGAGGAGAAGGGCCCCTGGAGGCACCACCGGGATGCTGGGACGCCAAAAGATATAGAATCTGATCGGGTTGGGGAGTCAGGGTCGCGGGAGTGGCTGGGGTTAAGCTGGTCGGGAAGGATGAGAAAGTGGGAGCTGCAGCAGGGTCGGTGGCGAGGGACGGGGAGATGGTCGCTCTACTAACAGGGTGAGATGACTCAGGCTGATAGGCGGCGGGCGACTGTCGAAGTTCGGAGGAGTGAACCGACTGAGAAGGAGCCCCTAGAACAGCAGCGCCCGCTGGGAGTTGGCCCTCCAGGGGCACAGGAATGAGAGCCTCGGTAGGTGGAGGCCCGGACAGAGGCATCGCCGCCAACACTGGAGATGCGACAGAGGACGGATTGATGGTGGGAGGCGACTGGGAGGGGAGTTAAGAATCGGGGTAGGGTAGGAAGGGAGAAGGAAGGATGGAAGGAGAAGGGGCTGCGTACGCTCCCGTAGGAGCACAGGGATGAGTGGATAGAGATGCGCCTGCTTAAAAATAGGAGGATAGGAAATACGCGAAGTAGGTGGATAGGGACACGTGGGTGGCGAAGGACGCCTGGGGAGAAGCAGCATAAAAAGAAGCGGGGTAGGAACCAGCGTAAAGAGAGGTGGATGAAGGGAGGTGGGACCCACTGAAAATAAGAAAATAATCAACTGTACGCTGATCCGAAGGAGCGTAGGGAGGCCCATCATATATAGGTAGAATAATACGCATGCCAGAAGGCACGTATAGGGGAAGGACTACTTCGGAAGCGTAGCTCCTGGCAGCGTACCCGATGGGTCTGGGATACCCTACGTCAGCACCGCTGAGGGGTTCCCATTCCGATGAGATGGCAGAGCCGGTTGAATTTTGAAAAGAAAGGATAGAATAGGACGATTGACTCAGGAAGACCGCTCCGGAGCTACCGTCCCAGGATTGGGGGGCCTGTTAGCCGGCCAGGGATGCGAACTGAGGGTGTGACGGGGACGCTCTCCAGTACGAGAGGGAGACGGTGGTGGGGAGCTCGGGGCCGCCGAACGGAGGGACGGGGATCTCAGATGAAGGCGGAAGGATGCAGGGGGATGAAGAGGACGAGAAGAAGGAGCCTAGGGGGGAAATTCGAACATGGTTAAGCAGTCGGCCGGCCAGGGAGGGGGGGGGGGAGGCATCGGCCTGCCGGAAAAGCAAGGGGCCGGACGGAGCGGAAGAGCCGAGGAAAGACCCTAGGGGGTCCCCAAGCAGGAGCAGCGGGCGGTCTTCATCTTTATATATATATATATATATATATATATATATATATATATATATATATATATATATATATATATATATATATATATATGCACATCGAGTTGTGGTGTACTGGTAACACCATCGTGCACCGGGGGTGAGGGCCGGGTTCGAGCCCTCCCTCCCACGGAGGTGGCTGGGTGGCGGTGGCCACGGCCTCCGGGCCAAGGTCGGGTGGAGTCGTCCACCGGCTTTGGTTTAAAAAAAGAAAAAAGAAAAAAGAAAATATATATATATATATATATATATATATATATATATATATATATATATATATATATATATATATATATATATATATTAAACGCATTTTATTGAAATAACGGGTGGCTCTGAAAGAGCATTACAAGCAGGTACATGGCCCATAACACAAAACGGGCCCTGTTAGACAAGGTAGAAATTGGAACGGGTAGAAAATCGAAACTTCAGAAACCGAAATTATGAAATTTCAAAAATTATAATCGAGATTTTGAAATTTCAAACTAAAATTTCAAAAATCCCGAAAAAAGGGTGCGGGGGCTCTGTTCCAGGTGGACTGGGCACACGGCCCAATGGTGGGTGGGCGCATGGCCCAATGGAGGGTGGGTGGTTGCGCGACCCGAGGCGGGGTGCACACCACGAAGGGGGTCTCGGGCCCCCCCTGCGCACCTTCCGAGGCCAAACACACCAGCGAGGAAGGGAGAGCGGGACGGGGGAGGATCACCGGGGTGGGGGGAGTGGCCGGGGGAGGGAGCGGGGGGCGAGGGCATGACCGTCGGGGACGGAGGAGGATCACCGACGATGAGGCAGCGGGCGGCGGAGAGATCGCTGGAGAGTGGGGGAGACGTCGAGGGGCGACGACGAGGAGACAGTGCACGGCGTCACCAGGGGGGTGAAACGCTGAACGACGAAGGAGGGGGGGGGTGGACAGTAGCTATGCCCAAGGGTGGAAAAGGGCACGCAGCCCAAAGCTGCACAATGCCCGAGAGGCCTGCGGCCCGAGGGGGCCCTCTGCCCGATGGAGGGACGCCCAGCCCGAAGAGGGGGACCCGGAGCCAGGGCACGCCGACGAGGGCGGCCGGGAGTGGGACGGAGGGAGGAGCTCCGGCGGCAGAGGCTGATCGGAGCGAGGCGCCGAGCGCCTGGAGAGGCGGAGGGCGGAGGAGGGAGAGGGAGGGGGGGTAGGAGGGAGGGAGGAGGAAAGGGGAGGGGTGGATGGCGGCCGTCGAGGGGAAGGGGAGAGGCACGGCCGGCCAGCGGTGGAAGGGCCTACCACCGACGGAGGGGGAGGGAGCTCCTCCTGCAGAAGCTGGAGGGATCGCCTGGGACCACCAGAGCGGGGGAGCTGGGAGGGGTCGGAGTCGCCACGGGGGGGAAGCTGAACCTAGCCGGCGGCCTCACAGCCACCGCGACCCACGAGGGGCGCGCGCTGGGAGTAGGCGTCTCTGTCGAGAGAGGACGGGCGTCAGGGAGTACCATGGGGGGGGCCGTAGCGGGAGGAGGGGGAGGAGCACCCGCGAGGCCAGCGGCGGAGGCTGGGGGGGTGGAGGAGGGATCGCCTGACCCACCGGAGACCGAGGGCTGAGGCCGGAGGTGTGGAGGACCGCAGTGGGCGCTGCCGAAAGCGTCGGGGCCCAATTCAACGAGAGGAAGGGAGAGGTGGGGGGCGCTGCCAGAGGGTTGGCGGCACCGCATGAGAGGCGAAGACGGGCGGGAAACGGGATCGGGGGCGGACGAGGAGGGATGAGGGATGGGGAGCAGCAACGGAGGTGGGCGGCACGTCAGCCGGGGAAGCGCAGGACCCAAGCGGAGGATCATCGCCCGGCAGATGCTCGGCGGCAGGCGGCCCGCGGCGGCTCCTGCGACGGCGACGCCGAGGGCGCGACCGACGACTATAAGGAGGGAGAGGGCTGTAACACCTCGGGCAGCAAAGGGGCTGGGAGGAAAAAGCACCGCCAGGAGAGGTACGCCGCGAGAGTGGAGGCAACAGGGGGAGAAGGCCAGCGGCGGAGGCTGGCGCTGGCGGCCAGGGGGCGGCCCACCAAGGCGGCACCCACCACGAATGCGGCCACCACGGGGGGTTCCAACCCAAACCGAAAGCGCCGCCCGGAGAGGTGCACCGCGAGAGGGGGGACGACAGAGGGAGAAGGCCAGCGGCGGAGGCTGGCGCTGGCGGCCGGGGACGGCCCACCAAGGCTGTACCCACCACGGATGCGGCCACCACGGGGGGTTCCACCCCAAACCAGAGGAGCCCCATGGAGCAGGGCTCTCCATATATATATATATATATATATATATATATCCCTTAACCTCACCAAAGCCATTCTCAAATTCCGTCTGAAAGTGGAAACAGAATATTAGAAACAGAAAGCGAGGCTGAAATGGGACAGTGAGGGGGACAAAAACTCGGCCTATTTCCACGCATGTGCCAACGGTCACAAGTAGAAACTGACCCTTCACCAGATTACCGATGAATCGGGTAACATCATCAGTAACCAGCGGGATATCCAAGCAGCTTCTGCTAATGTTTACTCTCAGCTGTTCACCAAACAAAGGGTCTACAGAGACAACAACCATCTTGCTGAGATCCCTGTTTGCCATTGATCGTCGTAGAACAGAACAGTTTTATAGGAGGACTGAACTTTGACTCACAATTACAAACTTGCTTGTACAAAAGAGAGCCTAGGAACAAAACCTAGGAAAAGCAATCTAAGTACAATTATTTAGTTTAGATTCTGGGGGATGACGGTAGAGGTTCGAGAAAGTGCTATCAACTCTGCCTTACTCCTTGGACGATCGAACGCAACCTCGGCTTCGGTGAAAAAATGCTCTCTCTCTGCCCGGGTGTGTATATATCTCTCTGTGTGTGTAAGGGAATAATACCTTGCTATTTATAGAAATTCATGAGAAATGGGGTGTACAGCCACGTGGCTAATTTTGGGCCACATCCTTGTAACTGTGTCTCAAGAAGTGGGCAGCTGGGGATTGGTTAAGATTGATCATGATCTGTTTGTTGCACTAAATTCGAACTGTTAAAACTTGGTCAATTTTTGCCACGTGTCTCAACTACTACTCTGCGATGAGCCGCATGAATGATGCATCCTGGCTGAGCCGCAAGAAGGACTGTCCCATAGCCGAGCCGCATGAAGGACGTATCCTGGCTGAGCTGCATGAAGGACTGTCCCATAGCAGAGCCGCATAAAGAGTGTCTCAAGACCGAGCCGCATGAAGGACGTCTCATGACCGAGCCGCATGAAGGACGTCTCATAATCGAGCCGCATGAGAGATGATCCATGCTCGAGCCGTATGAGAGTTGTCTCGTGACTGAGCCGCATAAAGGGTGTCTCATAGGCGATCCGCATGAAGAGACTTCTTTGGAACTGTGCACTGTGCCGGATATCATGATAATTTTCTCGTCTTTTTAGGAGCATGTCATGTCTTGTCTTTATGTCAGAGCCATCATCTCTGTCAGAGTTGTCGTCTTTATGTCAGAGTAATTATGGCCAGCTGCTTAGGCTGATATCGATCCGCATAAGGTTCCCTACTATATGTGGGTCGCATGAAGCTTTCTGAGCCGCATGAAGCTCCAAGGAATTTTGAGCCGCATAAAACTCCTCAGGTTTTGAGCCTATGAAGTTTTATATTGATTTTGGGTCGCATAGAAATTCCTATTCTTTTCCATGCTTCTTTTCCATGGGTATGTCCCTAGCAGAGTCGCCATCGTGTTTGCCATTGATCGTCGTAGAACAGAACAGTTTTATAGGAGGACTGAACTTTGGCTCACAATTACAAACTAGGCTTATACAAAAGAGAGCCTAGGAACAAAACCTAGGAAAAGCAATATAAGTACAATTTTTTAGTTTAGATTCTGGGGGGTGACGGTAGAGGCTCGGGAAAGTGCTATCAACTCTGCCTTACTCCTTGGATGATCGAACGCAACCTCGGCTCTGGTAAAGAAATGCTCTCTCTCTGCCCGGGTGTGTGTATATCTCTCTGTGTGTATGCAAGGGAATAACACCTTGCTATTTATAGGAAATCATGAGTAATGGGGTGTACAGCCACGTAGCTAATTTTGGGCCACATCCTTGTAACTGTGCCTCAAGAAGTGGGCAGCTGGGGATTGGTTAAGATTGATCATAATCTGTTTGTTGCACTAAATCTGAACTGTTAAGACTTGGTCAATTTTTGCCACGTGTCTCAACTGCTACTCTACGGCGAGCCGCATGAATGATGCATCCTGGCTGAGCCGCATGAAGGACTGTCCCATAGTCGAGCTGCATAAAGAGTGTCTCATGACCGAGCCGCATGAAGGATGTCCCATGACCGAGCCGCATGAAGGACGTCTCATAACCGAGCCTCATGAGAGATGATCCATGCTCGAGCCGCATGAGAGTTGTCTCATGACTGAGCCGCATAAAAGGTGTCTCATAGGTGATCCGTATGAAGAGTCTTCTTTGGAACTGTGCACTGTGTCGGATATCATGATGACTTTTCGTCTTTTTAGGAGTATGTCACGTCTTATCTTTATGTCAGAGCCATCATCTTTGTCAGAACTGTCGCCTTTATGTCAGAGTAATTATGGCCAGCTGCTTAGGCTGATTTTGAACCGCATAAGGCTCCCTGCTATTTGTGGGCCGCATGAAGCTTTCTGAGCCGCATGAAGCTCCCAGGGATATTGAGCCGCATGAAACTCCCCAGGTTTTGAGCCGCATGAAGTTTCATGTTAATTTTGGGCCGCATAGAAATTCCTATTCTTTTCCATGCTTCTTTTCCATGGGTATGTCCCCAGCAGAGTCGCCATCGTATTTGCCATTGATCGTCGTAGAACAGAACAGTTTTATAGGAGGACTGAACTTTGACTCACAATTACAAACTCGCTTGTACAAAAGAGTGCCTAGGAACAAAACTCAGGAAAAATAATCTAAGTACAATTATTTAGTTTAGATTCTAGGGGGTGACGGTAGAGGCTCAGGAAAGTGCTATCAACTCTGCCTTACTTCTTGGACGATCGAACGCAACCTCGGCTCCGGTGAAGAAATGCTCTCTCTCTGCCCGGGTGTGTGTATATCTCTCTGTGTGTGTGCAAGGGAATAACACCTTACTATTTATAGGAATTCATGAGTAATGGAGTGTACAGCCACGTGGCTAATTTTGGGCCATATCCTTATAACTGTGCCTCAAGAAGTGGGCAGCTGGGGATTGGTTAGGATTGATCATGATCTGTTTGTTGCACTAAATCCGAACAGTTGAGACTTGGTCAATTTTTGTCACGTGTCTCAACTGCTACTCTGCGGCGAGCTGCATGAATGATGCATCCTGGCGGAGCCGCATGAAGGACTGTCCCATAGCCGAGCCGCATGAAGGATGTATCATGGCTGAGCCACATGAAGGACTGTCCCATAGACGAGCCGTATAAAGAGTGTCTCATGACCGAGTCGCATGAAGGACGTCTCATGATCGAGCCGCATGAAAGACGTCTCATAACCGAGCCGCATGAGAGATGATCCATGCTCGAGCCGCATGAGAGTTGTCTCATTACTGAGCCGCATAAAGGGTGTCTCATAGGTGATCCGCATGAAGAGTCTTCTTTGGAACTGTGCACTGTGCCAGATATCATGATGATTTTCTCGTCTTTTTAGGAGCATGTCACGTCTTGTCTTTATGTCAGAGCCATCATCTCTGTCAGAGTTGTCGTCTTTATGTCAGAGTAATTATGGCCAGCTGCTTAGGCTGATTTCGAACCGCATAAGGCTCCCTGCTATTTGTGGGCCGCATGAAGCTTTCTGAGCCGCATGAAGCTCCCAGGGATTTTGAGCCGCATGAAACTCTCCAGGTTTTGAGCCGCATGAAGTTTCATGTTGATTTTGGGCCGCATAGAAATTCATATTCTTTTCCATGCTTCTACAAGACCCCCTTCATTGTTTTCAATTTATAAAATAAAAATACTTTGAATAAGAAGCATGGGTATGTCCGCATAAGCTCTTCATGCCGCATAGGCTTCTCTCTGGCCACATACTGGTTTCGTGCCACGTCGGCGTCCCATTACTTCAGCATTAATTACCTTAGATTTGCTTTGATGATTTGGAGCCATCTTTTGCATAAGTGGGGATAGAATCCCAAGACACACCTTTATCTTTTAGGCAGCACGAAATCCGAAGCAGTGTCTATCGATTTATACGCCTCTGCCAGCCTATTAGTACGAGTAATTTTGAGGAGAGAGGTTTCTTCTTTCCTTCTTCCAACTTTTTATTGCCCTAGTCACCGTCTTCTCTTCTCTCGATCATCGATGGCTCCCAAGGCTTCTTCCAGTGCTGCAGCGAAGGGCAAAGGACTTGCCTCTTCGTCGAACACGACGAGTTCGATTCACCCCGACGTTCATCCTCCTATTAATGGTAAGTGCGTTAGGAAGAAACTGCATGAGTCCAAACCCTAACCACAATGGCTATGTCGCATGTTTTATGCGTGGGCCTTTCTCTGTTATGCCTCGGTATAGTTGATGCTTTTTTTGTCTTCACTGAACTGTTCAAGTTCTATGTGATAAATTCGCATAAGCTGTACCGTATAGGCTGCATGAACGCCTCATGTCTGAGCCACATGGGTATGCTTCATGTTCGAGCCGCATGAGAGATGTCTCATGACTGAGCCTCATGAGAGATGCTTCATGGCCGAGCCGCATGAAAGATGTCTCATGACTGAGCCGCATGAGAGATGCTTCATGACCGAGCCACATGAGAGTTGCTTCATGACCGAGCCGCATGAGAGTTGCTTCATGTCTAAGCCGCATGAGAGATGTCTTATACCGAGCCGCATGAGAGACGTCTCACGACCGAGCCGCATGAGAAACGTCTCATGACCGTATAAGCACCTTATGAACTGGGCCGCATGAAGACCCACCTAACATAGCTGCATAAGCTCAGAAAATATTAAGTAGTTTTCTCTTGCTATCTTCTGACTTCTTTCTTTTTTCCTTTTCAGTGAAGTTGCCGATCAATCCTTCGGGGGAGCTTTTGGTAGCTCAAGCTCAATCTGCTGTGGGTTTGAGGTTTGACCATGTGGTCGATTATGTGTCAGCCCAAATCACTAAAGATCAATCTGAGGATAGGTTGAGGGATATCAGAAACCAATCCTTCTTCTTTCTCTTGGGCATGATGAACTCAAGGAAATTAGGGGACACACATCTGAAACCCGCGTTCCTCTTTGGGGATGCCCTAACTATAAAGAACTCCAGCGTTCTAGATTTATCTGAAAGTTGGAGTTTTTCTTCCAACGGGATGGCGATTCATATTCCTCATATGGAACGTCATTTCCTGCTGTCCTGGTTTAATATGCTGCCCATCGACAGAAAAATGGTGGACTCCCTAACCTTGAGCCAGCAGGGGATGTTCGTGGGTGATATTCTCTATAATAAAACATCAAGGTCGGTAGTTGCAAGCATGATACCGATCAGCTGCTTTGTGATGGGGTTGGTCCTGGGCAGTTTCATAAACGTACAGGGTCCTAACTTTCGGTTCTCCCAAGCTAACACTTTTATGAACAAGATTGCTGTCACTGCTGAACTGGATGAACCTCACCCCTTCATGGATCAACTTGACTTTGTGGATCTTGCGGACATATAAGGAACTCCTGCTCGAGATTGGTCTTTATCATGCCATATGGGGCACTTGTTATGGTCTGCCCATAAACAAAAAGCTGTTCAAGGCTCTTCTTGAGATGTACAACCGTCGCACGGGGACCTTATTTACACCTGAAGGAGAGATGGGACTCTCTCTCCACGAGATGTGTGAAGTCTCCAAGCTACCCTGAGGAGATGAAGTTTTTAAGACGTATACCCCTACGAAAGAAGAATTCGAGGAATTAGAGCAACGGTTCCTGGGTTTTGTGGCTGTTTGCCGAGAACTGCTATGTCACCATAGCACGTGCCAACAGATGTTGAAGAAGAAGAACGATAGCTCGGAAGGGGACCTTTCTCACACCAAGACCTGGCTCAGTTACCTTTTTGAGCTAGGAGCCTCAGGCCGGCTTTCCCTTCGAAGTCCTCGAACCCGGGAGGAGGTGCAGAACCAGGTGTTGATTGCCAAGAGGTTGAAAAGCACAGGTGACAAATTTGGGAGACAATCTGACACCTTTAATTACCTTTATCAAGATACCCAGAAGATGTCTGATAAGGCTCTCCTGGCGGGATTTCTGATGGTGTAGCTGCAGAACTGTGTAGTTTCGGGAGGGGTTGGTGCTATTGAGAGGATCAGCCGTAACCTGATCCTTCCTGCGGTGAAGCTAGTCTTTGGAGACAGACTAGCTTTACTCTCCGCCATGGTATGCACCATATATCGTGGCCTTCGCACCTTCTCGTTCAAAGTCATTGCTCGTGATACGGTAAAGGATTTTGAACGAATCGAGCTGCCCTATCATTATCTGATGGGGTGGCTGTTAATGCATTGCCCGTCTTTGATGAGACCTGGTCCAGAGGATGACGTAACTGCTGATGATGCCTTCATCTTCCAGTACCGCCGTATGCCCTAGGAGTAAACTACCATGCCAGCCTGTCGGATGGCGCTGGCACGAGTGGACAGATATTCTTTCTTCGTGTCTATTCCTTATTTTACTGACGAAGAAGTAAGAGACGTGCATCTTGATGGTGTTGCATCTCCCCAATTCTTGTCCGAGAAGATGCTCCTCTGGTTGCAGAACATTCGCCCTGCACATCTGGTGTAGTGCAACCGTAATTTCGTCTTTTTGGAGCCTTACTTATCCAGTCGATTCTTCCAAAAATTTGGGTACAGTCAAATGTTCTTGGACAATCCCAGCTCCTACCTGGGTTTTAAGGGTAGCGTTCTTGACGGCATTCGGGCTTGGCACTATTATAGAGCGGTTCATACCCGTGCCAGCTTCTCCGTTCCTGATGTTAGAGAGTCGGGACACATTTTGTACATGGCGGCCTTATACCATGTTATGGTGAGTAAGTCCCCAAGAGATTTTGGCCCAAGTACCAGCTTCATTATTGGTACTGGCTTGGAGGAGAAGACGAGGACCAAGAAGGGGAGGATAGTTGATGTGTCTGACTCGAAGTCTATCAACGTGGATGAAGAGGATGACCCTGATAACTTGCCTCTTCCTGCAGATGATTCGGTGGCAGATCTGCCCCCTGTTCTGCCTAGTCTTTCACGAAAATGAAGCAGGCATGAATCCTCTGCCGGCGGCATAACTCACTCCCAAAAACGGGCCGCGGTCAAGCATCGCGGGCCGAGCATTAGGGAGAGAAGTGAAGACGTCGAAGCCGTTTCGGAGGTGAATCGAGTTACGACCATCTTTTTAGTTCTTCATTTCTGAAATATAATCTGATCATTTTCCTTTTCTTTGTAGGCATCAGGAGAAGTGAACTCCCCAGAGCCGGCTACCGCCTCTGAGGTTGACCCGGCTATAGCCACCATAATTGGTGCTATGACTGACGAGCTTACTTCCACCACGGTCGTCCCAGATGAGATTCCTCCTGCTGTTGACATCTCAATCCGGGGCGATATGGGCTCTACTGAACCAGTCCTCGAGGTTGCTGAAGCTCAGCTAGTTGATACCGACCCAGTTGTACCCAACTTTGGGGCAGCTAGGGCAGAGGAGGCGGCTGCAAGTGGCTCAGGTGTCGTCGTTGAAGAGGATACGGTGGCTGTGAGTGATCCTCAGCTTCAGCGACCCTCCCCTGGTAAGCTATGTCATGTCTTGACTAGTAAGGAGGTTCGTTTGATCTATCTTCATATCCTTCGGGTTAAGTTGATCGATGGTTGCTCCGAATATACAGGTCCTGCTCCTTCGCTATCGATGACGGACATCATCGGTGGAGAAGTCACCAAAGGGGATCTAATGGAAGAAAGTATGCCTACTCCTCCTCCAACTCATATTGAGGGACCTTCTGCCGGATCGAGTTCAGGAGGACAAGTAGTAGAATTGCCGGGGCGGGGAGAAATGGTCCTTGTACCCTCTTCGGTTAATGTAACTCTATCACCGGAGGTTTACCTTTCTGTACTACCCAATCTTCGAATCCTTCGGGCTGCGGAGGAGGAGATGACTGCTATTCAGGCGTCCTATCGCTCGAAACTTGCATCCTTAGTGATAGGGGCATCAAGTTCTAGTGCATCTTCTTTACAACCGTCTTCTACTCTGCCACCTACTCTTCCTTTGACACCGTCTTCTTCAAAAGTTCTGGATGAATCGTCAAAGGACGTGATTGATAATTTTTACCGCCATCTGAAGCGAGGGGTCGAAGCTGCCCTGGAGAGGGGGACATCTTTTGCATTGGCTCGTCAATGTGCCCGCGGTCAGATTGAACACTTTAGAATACTCCTCGGCGGGGCAGGGATGGTCGAGCTCTTGGAGCCTAAATTAGTAGAAGCTGATCAGCTCGTGGCTCCGTTTCAAGGACTGCGACAAGTCGATATGTTTTTAGCAATAGATCAGGAGTGCGCCTTCCTTATAACCACCATGGAAAAGGTAAGGACGGTATGGGATATGTCCAAGCCTGCTCTAGTGAAGGACCTTCAAGATCTGTCTCTGAAGTACGATCAACTAAGCTGCAGAGGAGAGGAATGTATCGCTCGGGAAGAGGCCGTATCTCGTGGGATAGCCAATACCAACGAGCAGATCCTCCAGCTTCAAAGGAAATTGGCTTCTTTAGAATCTGAGCTCCAGGCTTCCCGCAAAGATAAGGAGCTAATTTTCCGAGAGATCGACCAGGTCACCCGAACCTCTGCTGCCTTGGAGCGTACACTGAAGAAACTTGACGACGGTTGGCAGGCACATGCGTATCTGGAGGATGCAGAGAAGTTGACTTAAGAGGCTGAGCGCCGGGCCACACTGAGGATTGAGCAGTCGACGACCAAGTTGAAGGACCGTCTTAGAGAACTGTGCGTCGCCGAACCATGATCAGATTTTTCTCTCTTTTATTATTATATCCCTCTATTTTTTTAATAGGGACTTGGTCCCAGGAAAATTTAGAACCTTTAATTTTAAATGAATGAATATATATTCGTATAGTATTTTTGGTGTTACGGTACTTGTACCACTGGAGGACTTTCTGTGGACCTATTACCCTTGGTATACCTTGGTTTTAGGTATGGATAATAAGCTCGATAGAGATACCTAGAACGACTCTGTGGTAAGGTGGACGTGGAAGTTCTGGGTATGGTGCGAAAGAATGCCATGGAACAGCTGGGCTCCAGAGGCATGTGATGGTGAGAAAAGAGGCACATGTACTAGAGGACCTAGTAAAACATTTGTGGTCAGTTGCGGACATTTTATGGTCAACTGTGGACATTTGTGGTCAACTATGGACATTTGTGGGCCTATTACCCTTGGCGTACCCTAGTTTTGGGTACGGATAATAAGTCGAGAGAAAACCAATATACTTACTCAGAGGTAATAAGGACGTGGTAAATATGAGGGTTTTACAATGGAGTCTTCCTACTCAGAGGTAATGAGGACGTGGCAGAAGTGGACTCAATGAAGGGTACATAGAACAACTCAGAGGTAATATGGACGTGGAAGTTCTATGTAGGGGTGATTTGTTTGTGATGGAAGAGAAACAACTCAGAGGTAATATGGGCGTGGTTGTTTCGAGAAATTCTGTGGACCTGTTACCCTTTTTTATGTACTGAAAGCGCGGGTAATAGATTCTGAGGAAAATGTTCTTCTAAGGATAAAGTTCAGAGGTATGATCATACATGACTTGCTACCCAGAAGATGCGATATGAATTCATTTGGGGTATCCGGAGTGTAAGTTCAGCGGTATCGAAGGGTACATAACTTCAACAATCTGGTTGATTCGGAGGGTGTCGTTTAGACATAATTTTTTTCAGGAACTTGCCGTTGATGGGCATCATGAGCAAGTCTCCGTTTTGCTTTGTGAGACGGTAAGCACCATTGGAGAATACAGTCTCGATGATAAATGGGCCTTCCCACTTGGGCTGGAACATGCCGGCAGTTTTATGAGTCATAACCATCGGCCTCCGAACTTCCAAGACGAGATCGCCTACTTGGAATGTTCTCAGCTTGACCTTTTTGTTAAAGGCTCCAGAGATACGGGCTTGATAAAGCTCGATTCTTTGTTTAGCTAGCAGGCACTTCTCATCTAAGGCCTCCAATTCTTGTAGTCGACGACGGTAGTTATCATCCGTCGTTAGTCGGTAAGTGAGGGCGACGCGGATCGAAGGGATTTGAGTTTCCAATGGAAGAACTGCCTCACTTCCGTATACCAAAGAGAATGGTGTGTTCCCAGTGGCCGTCCGGACTGTAGTACGGTATGCCATAAGCATTCGCCAAGCTTTTTATTCTAGTCGCGTTTGTTTGAGGACACGAACTTCTTGAGAAGCTTGGTTATAGGTTTGTTGAAAGCTTCAGCCAGACCATTAACCGCCAAGTTGTATGGTGTTGAGGCAACATTATGAATTCGGTGTTTATCGTAAAACTGATAGAAGGCGTGGCTTGCGAACTTCGGACCATTGTCGTAGATGATCCTTCGAGGTAGTCCAAAGCGATAGATGACGTGATACTTGACGAAGTTGATCACGTTTGATGTCTTCACTTCTGCAAGCGGAATAGCTTTCGCCATTTTGGAGAAGTAGTCCGTAATTGCCAGTATAAAATGGTATCCTCTGGATAAAGGCGGGGTGATTGGACCAATGATATCCATTCCCCATGCCTCAAATGGCCAGGATGCTACCGTCAGATGTAGGAATTTGGATGGTTGGTCTATGAAATCTGCGTGGACCAGACAAGCTTTACACTTTCTTGCATAGTCTATCGTATCTGCTACCATCGTAGGCCAGTAATAGCCCATCCGGCGAAGGCGGTCTTGTAATTTTGGGACAGGTTGATGGGCCCCACAAACGCCATTGTGAGCTTCGCACACGACTTCTTTGGCTTCTGTATTTGAAAAACATCGGAGCAGTAATCCATCATAGGATCGTCGATACAACATCTTTGTCTCTGTATCGTTGAAGAATATGAGAGAACGTCTTCTAATAGAAGTGGCTTCTTTCAGATTTCTGGCAAGATACCATAGACTACGAAGTCAATAAACAAAAGTCTCCAGTCTTGTGTTTCTTTGACCGCCAGGGCAGAGTAACTCACAGCAAATTGTACGTTATTCTTAGGACAAACCAATTCATGGCCTATTACGTCAACCAAATGATGAGTATGATTTTGAACTGCCAAGGAAGCGGCAAGACCTGCTAAGGAATCGGCTTCAATGTTCCGGAGTCTGGAAAAATATTCTATGAAGAACCCTTTTAGGGACGTAATGATGACGATTGCTATTTGATGATAAGGGATCATGTCTTCATGGCAAACTTCATAAGAACCCTGGATATGATTAACGATTAACTGTGAATCGTCATATGCTTCCAAGTACTCTACCCCCAGTTCCTTTGCAAGTCGGAGGCCGATAACCAAGGCGTTGTACTCGGCCATATTTTTTGAACAAGGTTTCGTGAGTGAGTATGCCCGATTGATCACCAATCAAGAGGGAGAAATCAGTACCACTCTGACCCCAACGACGATATTGCTCTTGGGTTCGGTTCTTGAAGCACCATCGAAGAACATTCGCCAGACGGTATCATGGGAAGCCATATTTGAATTGGCGACCTCGTCTAGGATCTCTTCATATATTCTGGTTGACTTCGAACCTGGATGGGCCGCTAAAAAGTCTGCTAGAGCTTGACCTTTAACAGTCTTCTGCGGGATGAAGATCATGTCATAGGGAGACAATAATATCGCCCAGGTAGCAAGGCGAGACCTGAGTGCACCTGGTTTAGTCATGAGGACCCTGAGGGGGTTGACTCGTGATATAACATGGATGGTCTGTCCTGTAATATAGTGTCGCATCTTCTGAATAGAGAACACCAAAGCGAGACACTCCTTCTCCACGGCGGTGTATCTATGCTCAGGTCCTATCATCATTCGGTTGAGGTAATAGATAGCTTATTCATGTCCTGCATCATTGTTTTGTACTAGTAGAGCACCGAGGGAATGCTCTATCGCTCGTACATAAAGCAAAAATAGCTTTCCAGCGATCGGGACCATCAGGACTGGAGGGTTCGACAGATATTCTTTAATATTGTCAAAGGCACGTTGGCACTCCTCATCCCATACAAAGGAAATACTTTTTTTCATGAGGTGTGTGAATGGTTGACATCGTCCGGAGAGGTTAGAGATAAACCTCCTGATATAAGCTAGCCCCCCTTGAAGGCCTCTGAGCTCACGGAGATTTCTCGGGGGACTCATCTCCATGATTGCCTTTTTTTTCTCAGGGTCTATATGGATACCCTGGGCGGTAATGACAATGCCCAAGAATTTTTCGCTGGATACGCCCAAGAGGGATTTGGTGGGATTCATCTCAGATCGTGCAGATGATCTTCCTTAGAGCGGCTTTTGATGGCAATATCGTCGACGTAACATTCTACTGTCTTATGCAGGTGATCTCCGAAGATGACACTCATAGCTCGTTGATATGTGGCATCGACATTCTTTAAACCAAAGGGCATGACTGTGTAACAGTACATGCCAATCGGCGTTCGAAATGATGTATGCTTTTCGTCGTCAGGAAACATCTTGATTTGGTTGTATCCTGAGAATCCATCCATGAATAACATGCGCTCAAAGCCACATGTGTTGTCAATCATTATGTCCGTAATAGGAAGAGGGAACTCATTTTTAGGACATGCTTCGTTCAGATTTTTGAAGTCGATGCAAATTCAAATCTTTCCATTCTTCTTGAGGATCGGTACTATGTTGGCTACCCAGTCTGGGTTTTGTTCCTCATGGATGAAGCCGTTGGCTATTAGTTTGTTAACTTCAGCTTCGATGGAATTCATGATGTCTGGGCGGAATCGTCGTTGCTGTTGCTTGACCGGCTTTGCATCCGGATGAATGTTGAGCTTATGGAGTACAATCTCGGGGTTTAGCCCTGGCATGTCTTCATAGCTCCAGGCAAACACGTCAATATACTCTCTGAAAAGTTGCAATAACGACTCCCGTTCTTCGTCTATTATACTTTTGCTGACGAAGATTGGTTTTGGAGAAGACTCATCACCGAGGTCAACTTGCATGACCTCATCTTCAGTAGGGGATCTCTTTGTTCGAAATGCTTCTTCCATTGTGCATCTAGCTGTTGGACCCAAGGCTCTAACTCGAGAAGTTCGGGTACATCTTCATCTTCTTCGTAGGCGTCAGCAAATGCCATGTTGACATACCAAGCTTGCCTGAGTACATCCCCGATGCTGACATCCGAATCAGAAGTGGGTGATCCAGTCGAATGTGAATGCCATTCGCATTCCTCATCCGAGCTCTCGGAAGTTGTTACAGGTGTAACATAGCCTAGACCATATCTGGTCTTGCTGTAATAATCCCATGGTTTTTCAGTCGGGACTGGCAATTGCAAAGGTAATCGCCGGCCGGTGCCGTAGTTCAAGCCTGGCATAGCCTCCATATCATACCCCTATTTTTGCATGAGGTACCTGGATCGAAAGCTATACAGATAAAGGGGTAGTCTCCCAGTGTCGGGTTCAAGATCGACTTCTTCTGGCCTGAAGGACTATTGATCATTCTTTCGGCCGAAGATGATTTGATGATCTTCTCCCTCGACTATAAAGCAAGCGCCTTCCACGGGAGTAAGTTGGTTCGTGGTATAGACATTTGTCACTTGTGTGTATAAGTTGATGCCCATACCGTATTCTATAGCATACATTATATAAAGCTTGTTAAGCTCGAAGTAGTTCAAAGATAGCCCTTTATTGATAAAATAAGGTATCTTCTCTGGTGGGATTACATCATCAGCAGAAGAAACATCAGTGTGTAGCCACATATTTGGCTAGCTCTAGCTCCTCTTCAGCCACCCCCTGTATTAATGAAGACTGGAAGGATGACCTGGGCAGCTTGATCATCAAGGGTTCTATTGGTGGTGCAGGACGTAGGGTCGTTGGTACGCTAGTAGTCCCTGGCTTAGTGCTGAGCTTTCAATTTGTCCCTAGCTTCTGTTCAGCCACCCCCTGCATTATTAAGGATTGGGAGGATGACCTGGACAGCTTGATCATCAAGGGTTCTACTAGTGGTGCTGGACGTGGAGTCGTTGGTTCACTAGGAGTCCCTGGCTTAGCGCTTGGCTATCGACTTGTCCTGGGAAGACGAATGACCATCAGCTTAACAGAAGGATTGATCTCTTCTAATTGTTGTTGGCTGGCTCTTGGCAGTCTGATTGTCAGTGGCTCCACAGTGGGTCTCGACCCTTGGCTAGACCTTGGAAGTCGGATAACCATTTGCTCTTTTTGTCGGTCGCTACCAAGTCCGGATGGACCTACATGATCTCCCCTCTTGACGTAGTGAGGGGCACCAGCCCAGTCGTCTGGTCTCGGGGAGGTGGAAGATTAGTGACCTCTATTGTTGCCCGGGGGATGGATACTACGCCATCTTGAGTCTTCGTTAGAGGAAAGCTGCCAAATTGGACCGATACCATGTTGGCAGCCACGGTTACCTCCTCGAAATCAATGGCCAGAGCCTTGGAATCGATGAGGTTCTGGATGTACCGCTTCAATTGGAAGGAGTCTTGAGTAGCGTGGTGGACATAGCGGTAGAAGTGACAGTACTTAGGGCTCTCCATCTTTGTAGGTCGAGGTTCACGTTTCGGCGGAGGGAGCTGAATTCTATCTCCTTGTAAGAGTATGTCAAAGATGGACTTTACATGGCTATCCTCGCAGGAGTAAGTCACCTAAGGGCATTGCTTCTCTACCTACTTTGGTTCAGGCTTCTGGGCTGTATCGGCCACCATAGCCTGTTTGCCTTTGGTGTTTCGGTTGTTAGAGGAACTACCGCCGTTGTTGTTGTTGGCAGTAAGGCATTTGCCCTTATCCTCTCCATCTGAGATATACAATCCCAGTTGACGAGGCTTCTTCAATTTTGCTTCTGTGCTAGTGGCGCTGATGATGAAGGTCTTCCAGTCCTTAAATTAACTTTCGCCCATCTAGAGGCTGATTGTGGGGAGCAGCCTCTTTTGGCAAATCTCAATTAAAGAAGAGACCGGGTTACCGGAGGGCAATTTCATCGCTGTTCGACGAAACCGCTCAATATAATTCCTTGTCAGCTCTTTTTCTCCTTGAACAACGTCCATGAGGGTTGACTTTATCACATCTTGTCCCACCTCGTAGAACCTATCCAAGAACATATGTTTAAAGCCGGCAAAGGAAAGGATGCAGTTATCCGGCAAGTTGCGGTACCAATCGAATGCGACCCCCTCTAATGCCCCGATGAACAATCGCGTGAGAATGGCGTCGGCATACGGTAGATGGTCTATTATAACCTCGAAGTAGGTCATATACCGGCTCGCAGAGGTCTTCCCGTCATATGGATTGATATTGAATGGTTTGTATCATGGAGGGAAGGGGATATCTCTCCATGCAGCGGGATACGGCTATCGTATCCTGAGGTCCTGAGAGGATTCTCGGGCGTGGAACATTGCACGGAGCTCCTGGACTTCTATTCTCGCCTCCCCAGCCTCTTCTGCAGCAGTGGGAGCCAACATTCCGGGTGGCTTATCGTCCGGGGTTGGTGCGGTTGTGTTTGAGTCCGCATTGGCGGCGAGACCCAAGCTTGTTTGGCCAGGTGTTCTTCCTTGGAGAGCCGGTAGGGCCGCCTTCATCTCGTCTACTGACTTAACCAAGGTTTGAAGTATGGCCTCAAGAGTGTCGAGGCGCTGCCGATCACTGGGACCGTCTAGATCATTCTCAGTCATGAATGCCATTCTCACATGAGGAAAAGTGGAAGGAACCATAGAAGACGTGCCCTCCGAATCAGACCCTCACATAGAGAAGTCGTCAGGGTATGTAGGAATATTCTCCTCTGGTTCGGACTCGGAGGAAGTTCCACCCCCTGCATAGGAGCTTGCCTCGTCTTGGCACTTGTGGACGTTTTCAGGGACGTCTGAGTCTGTTGGGGGAATTGTTTCCCATGGTTCATCTTCTTGAAGCACCGGATTGTTGTGAATGTTCCGAGGAGTGCTACCCCCAGTTTCAACTACTCCCAGGGATATAGAAGACGAATCTCCAAGTGTTGAAGATTTCGACTTTGAGCGGGTACCTTGATAAACTCCTCCTGTGATGGCTGTGGACAACCGCTTAGATGAGAGTTTTTTGGCCGTACTGGTTGAAATTATCGGGCTGGAGGTATTTATTTTCTTCTCTCCTTTGCCGATAGGGGCCTTCCGGGCAGAGTTACAGGAGGCAAAAGGAAGCGCCTCGTCTCCCGAGCTTTGTTGTAGGACCGGTCCTGGCTGATGCAGTCGTTGGAAGACGGACTGCCGGTCTTCTTGTACTGCTGTCTTCTTGCAGCAGCAATTGACAATGACTTGAGTGCAGTGACGTCCATAGAAGGACTCTTTGTATACCAAGGTTTCTTCATTTTTCTTGCGCTTGTGAAGGATCACATCTCGTAAGTCAAGGACATCTCGATCAACCTTTACACTCGTTTTGTGGGCCCGGGAATCCCGAGCACACGAGTGCGTTGGTATCATGTTTGCTCCCTGAAACGGGGCTAGTAAAAGCACTTACCCTCGATCATTGTTGGAAGACTCTTGGGAACCACCATATCCGTTTGCCGCTGGGGGCTGGACACGGGCGGTTCTATAAAACTTTCCATCAGAGGCCCACATAACAGTTAGTGGGACTCTCTGATGGTCAGAGGTTGGGACAGCTGATTGAGCTCGACGAGCCCGCACTGTCCTAGACTTCTTCGTTCTAGCACCCCAGGATGCGTAGTAGGAAGAGTCCAAACTATGCCGCATAGAGTCTGGCATATCCTCATTGGAGCTTCTGATGTCAGGACCGTATAAGAGGCGGTCGAAGACTGAACCTGAGCCGCATAGGGTAGATAGCAGGCGGGTAGGATTGGATGCCGCATAGGTCATCTCCCTGCTGCTAGGGTTGGTGGCCGTATAGGCATTCTGCATGCGACCGGGATTGGTGGCCGCATGAGCCTTCTGCATGCGGCTGGGATTGGTGGTCGCATATGCGTTCTTTCTGCGGCCCGCACCCTTATGCGGCTTCTTCCTGGACCGCATAGAGTTCCCATTTGCTCCCACAAGTCTAGCATCGTAGTATTTTCCTTTGCTGGACTTGGGGACAACAGGGTCCTCTGCGGCCTGAAGTGGGGCCACATGTGTGTCTTCTTTGCCGTCTTAGGCAGCAGAGAACACTTCTTCCAGAGCTTGGGAAGGGGCAACGGTTTTGGGCCTCCATGCCCTGCGGGCCTTCTTTGGGCTAGCTCGCTTCTAGATGGGGCTAGCGCTCCCCTCGGAGAGCATCTCTTTAAAGGCTTGCTGGTCGAAGCGAACAACCAACATCTCTTGCGTGGAGCCGAGTTTGGCTGCGTCCGATTGCGTCACCAACTTCTCAGCAGTGGTGAAGTTAGTCCCCAGCAGAGTCGCCATCGTGTTTGCCATTGATCATCGTAGAACTGAACAGTTTTATAGGAGGACTGAACTTTGACTCATAATTACAAACTCACTTGTACAAAAGAGAGCCTAGGAACAAAACCTAGGAAAAGCAATCTAAGTACAATTGTTTAGTTTAGATTTTGGGGGGTGACGGTAGAGGCTCGAGAAAGTGCTATCAACTCTGCCTTACTCCTTGGACGATCGAACGCAACCTCGGCTCCGGTGAAGAAAAGCTCTCTCTCTGCCCGGGTGTGTGTATATCTCTCTGTGTGTGTGCAAGAGAATAGCACCTTGCTATTTATAGGAATTCATGAGTAATAGGGTGTACAGCCACGTGGCTAATTTTGGGCCACATCCTTGTAACTGTGCCTCAAGAAGTGGGCAGCTAGGATTGATTAAGATTAATCATGATCTGTTTGTTGCACTAAATCCGAACTGTTAAGACTTGGTCAATTTCTTCCACGTGCCTCAACTGCTACTCTGCGGCGAGCCGCATGAATGATGCATCCTGGCTGAGCCGCATGAAGGACTGTCCCATAGCCGAACAACGTGAAGGATGTATCCTGGCTGAACCGTATGAAGGATTGTCCCATAGCCGAGCCGCATAAAGAGTGTCTCATGACCGAGCCGCATGAAGGACGTCTCATGACTGAGCCGCATGAAGGACGTCTCATAACCGAGCCGCATGAGAGATGATCCATGCTCGAGCCGCATGAGAGTTGTCTCATGACTGAGCCGCATAAAGGGTGTCTCATAGGTGATCCGTATGAAGAGTCTTCTTTGGAACTGTGCACTGTGCCGGATATCATGATGATTTTCTTGTCTTTTTAGGAGCATGTCACGTCTTGTCTTTATGTCAGAGCCATCATCTCTGTTAGGGCTGTCGCTTTTATGTCAGAGTAATTATGGCCAGCTGCTTAGGCTGATTTCGAACCGCATAAGGCTCCCTGCTATTTGTGGGCCGCATGAAACTTTCTGAGCCGCATGAAGCTCCTAGTAATTTTGAGCCGCATAAAACTCCCCAGGTTTTAAGCCGCATGAAGTTTTATGTTGATTTTGGGCCGCATAGAAATTTCTATACTTTTCCATGCTTCTACAATCCCACTCCTCATCGACGACAACGACAACACACAGTTGGAGCTCCCTCCATCCGAGAAGGAGGTTAAAGACGCGGTATGGGCCCTGGACGCCCACAGTGCGCCTGGACCTGACGGCTTCTCGGGGGTATTTTTTCGTAAATGCTGGGACATCATCAAGAAGGACATCCATGAAGCGGTCATTGCATTCTTTCAGGGAGCAACTTACCCTAGAGCCATATCCGCCGCCAACCTGATCCTCATCTCCAAAAAAGATAACCCGGAGACCTTTCGTAATTTTCGTCCCATCAGCCTGTGTAACTTTACTAATAAGATCGTCTCCAAGATCATCACTTCTCGTATGTCTGATTTACTTTCCAAGATCATCTCTGAGGAGCAAAGTGGCTTCGTCCGAGGTAGAAACATCCAAGATAACATTATGCTAGCTCAGGAGCTCATCACCTACATGAAACTTCCTGCTAGAGGTGGCAACATAGCGATCAAACTGGACATGGAGAAAGCTTATGACAGGCTCGATTGGCAATTCATGATTTGGATTTTTAGGGCCTTTGCTTTTCGAAAACTTGGACTAATATTGTGTGGAGATCGATCAGCAACTCGTGGTTCTCCACGGTCATCAACGGTCAAACCGACGACTTCTTCAAATCGGGCCGGGGCATCAGACAAGGAGACCCCTTATCTTCTACCGTCTTTATCATCATGGCGGACCCTTTGAGCAGAAATCTGAACAAGATGGTTGGCACCTCGAACTTCCAGCACTTCCATACCGCCAGTGGTTGCCCGATCATAACCCACCTTGCATATGCTGACGATATCCTCATCTTCACATCCGGGGATGTCGGGTCGGTTGAGGTGGTCCACAACACCCTCCAGAGATATTTCGCCAGCTCCGTTCAGGAGGTCAACCCCGCCAAGAGTGTCATATACGCACATTACAACAATATGAGAGAAAGCGCGGCTAACATTTCCAATATCACCTCTTTCTCCATTGAACACCCTCCATTCCTTTACCTCGGATGTCCCCTGGTGTACGGTAGATCTAACACGGGCATCTTTGACGGGCTGATTAACAAAATCAGAAAAAAGCTGGAGGGATGGCACAACGCTACTCTATCACCGGGCGGTAAGATGATCCTCATCAACCACGTGCTCACATCCATTCCTATATACACCCTAGCAGCGTACTCCCCCCCAAGAAGGTGATCCGCTTGATTGAAAGCATACTGTACGACTTCTTTTGGGGACACAGCGGCGGCAACATTAAGCATCACTGGGCGAGCTGGGACACCATGGCTAGGCCTACCGAGGAAGGAGGCATAGGATTTGCCAGAATCTCTCATATTGTTGACGCCTCCTCGATGAAGCTATGGTGGAAGCTTCGGACGAGTCAGAATTTATGGACTAGATCCATGAAGGCCAGATACTTCAAGCATATCCACCCATCTCAGGCCATCCCCAACAGTAGATCATCAGCAGCATAGCAGCGCATCTTAATCGGGCTCACTATGGCCGAACCGGTGATTCGCCTATAACTGGGCAATGGCGAACCATCGACCTTCCTTGAACATTGGGCTGGGGAAACCTTGCTCCCCAACCGTATGGCGGGTTGTGAGACCACCAGGATCAGGGATTTATGGGATTCAGCTGGAAACGACTGGGATTGGGGCATGATCCGCAATTGGGCCAGTGATGAGGCAGAAGATTGTATCCGTCAACGCGGCCTAAAGATAGGCAATGAAACAGATGAGATGCGATGGTCGGCTGACCCCTCGGGAGGCTTCTCTGTGAGCTCGGCCAGACAAGTTGCCCGTGGTCGCGGAGCGCCATCACAGATCAACGCTGCTTTCTGGCAGACATGCATCCCAAAAAAGTGTCTATCCTTAATTGGAGAGCCTTTCGTAAGAAGTTTCCGACCGACGATAATCTGCACACTATAGGATTCAGCTTGGCATCTGCATACAACTACTGCTCAGAGCGTCAGACGGAAACCGTCGACCATATATTTTATCGGGGGACTTATCTGCTAAGGTCTGGAGAGTGCTATCTCAGCAGTGCAGAAGGGCTCAGGAAGTTGGGTGCCTCAATAACCTCCTGGCTGGCTGGGCACTCGCTTCCCACGGTCACCAAATCGTTGCGGTTGCTGCTATATGGGTCATTTGGAAGAATCGCAACAAAGCGAGATATGAGGGCTATCAGTACAATGCCGACCAGATCATTAGGTAGGTTACCAGGCAGTGCCATAAAATTAGGGGCATCTGTTCGCACGGGCAGACTGTTTTTTGGGTTTCTCTTCTTTCCTAACCTACGGTTTTCTAATTTTGTTGGTATACTTGTATAGGCGTCGTCATTTTGTGCCTAGGGGTATACTTGTACAGGCTTCGGCATTTTGAGCCTTGTTGGAATAAAATGGGGTATTTCTTTATATATATATATATATATAAAATATATATATATATATATATATATATATATATAAATATATATATATATATATATATATATATATATATATATATATATATATAAGATTGTATACACACACACAGATACATATATACATATATAATAATTATATACAAAAAAGAACGAAAAACAAACCAGCATAACTATTCCCCAAACCCTACTTATATTCACCTGACCTCCCCCCATAAGTCACATCAGCCCATATAAGAAAAACAGAGAGAGAGAGAGAGAGAGAGAGAGAAGGGTCCATACTCGAAACCCTAAAATCCTCAACCAATCCCTCGACCCCGACCCTCCAGCACACTTCGTACGCCCTCTCCAACCCCTGGACCGTACGCACCACCTGGAGCACGCGGAGCCACCGCACGAGCGCACAACATCTGAAACACAAGCAGGAACATCAGCAATAGCGGTTGACAGAGCCAACTTCGTAATTAGATTCTGCCTTCCTCGTTCAGTCGTTTTGCAAACCGCTTGATCTGGTATGTTCACAGCCTATACGTCTTCAAATTCCATTAATTATTTTATCTTCTTTTGTATTAGAACCTGATAGTAATCGAACCCAAAACCTCGATGAAAAATGTTCTTGAACCGTTCATAAAACAACCCCAACAACCTTGTTTGGAAGGCCAATTATTGGAAGTCCAGTAGAAATTTGCAAAATCTATTTTAACAGTATTATAGACAACCTGTAGGTCTTTGCAACCCTTCTTTTAGTTTCTATTTTCGTCAAATATAGATTAAGTTATTTTTTTCGAAAATTAGGAAAAACTACGTAAAAATAGTTTTTGATAAACTAGAAATCTGTGATACGGATTACGTCCTGCCAAACCGGACCAAAACCACGAGATAAAACTTGTACTAACAGGACCATGTCATTTTTCTAGTACTATGTGCCAAGTTTGGTTCGATTCTGAGAAGGTCGACTGGAACACTATTTTGGCGGGCCCGTGACTCGATCCAACGGGTGAATTTGTGCACGGTCCACCAGAATCCAACTTTGGCCATACGATTGGGTTCGTATCATCAAATCCGACCCGTAGACATATAGTTTGATGACTTTAGAGACCGTAGGTACTGGCACACTTTTCGGTGTAAAGTGGGTCCAACGGCGGATATCGTTTTGATCCAAAATTATGATTTTGCTCCCGTGTCCAGAATTGGACTTTGGGTAGGCATTTTTAGATATGTCTTTTATACCAAACACGTTGGTGATGTCTATTTCAACATTCGAAGAAAATGGCAGGAGTTGACTTTCGAGGCACACTGAGTGGTTGAGTATGGTTGGTTTGCGTGCTACCCCTAGTGTAACTCCACTTTTCTAAATAATAATATTTTTCTCTTGTGATTAATTTAAATTTTAGATTATCTTAATCAATCCTAATTTTCTAAATATTTTTCTAAAAACCTTATTAAGAATATTTCAATGGCTAATTAATTTTTCCTAAATAAATTGGTTTATTTATTAACCTTTTAAAATTTATAACAATCTTTGGCCCTGGGCCAATAGTCTCTGACCCGGCCCACTAGTACAGACCGTTGGGATTAAAACCAACTCTCTGCTCCTTTTAACATTTTGATTTTTTCCCTCCTTCCCTCTTTGCTGTGCTCGTGGGACGACGACGCCGATTCTCCAGCTGTCGTAGCCAACCACCTGCCCGCCCAACTGTCTTGATGCTGCCCGCACAACGGCCTGCCCGGACGTCCACCCTTTATAAATTGGCCCTAATTTCCTTCTTCTTCTTAATTCACATTTCACAGAGGAGCCCTGCAGAAATTTTCTTCGCCATTCTCCTTCTTCGTCTTCGAGCTAGAGTCGACAGCCCTGGCGATCGGACGATAATGAACCGGCTCTGTTCCACCGCGAAGTCATTTTCCTCTTCGCACCAACTTGATTGCAGTTCGGCCATGGCAACCTCGTCTTCAAGTGATGGTGAGTCCGTCTCCTCTTCCGTTCAATTCTTCGATCAATTACTCGTTTCTCCCAGAATTATTCTGATCCATGGCGTATACTCTTCCTCAAATAGCAAAAGGCCATGGCAGTGATAGATAATTGCTCGAGTAACCAGCAACATTCGATCCTCGTCTTCCTCCCTGCCGATTGTATTTGCGACCACAGCGGTACTTACTCTCCTCTCGCATTGTGATTATTCCAGATCGACGACGAGTAGAGGTGAGTAATTCGAATTCATTTCGTGCCATGTTCTGCTATGGATGCTCTTGTTTCGGTTCATGTGATGGCATTTGATCGATAAATCCGTTCTTGTTTCTGTGGGGATTTCAATTTGGAACTGTATTGATGAATTTTGGGTTAATACTGTGTTCTTCTCCAATTTTGGAGTCGTTACTATACAAATCAAACTCATTTTAACAATTGTTTTCCCCGCACACCAACTGTTTGATTTAATATTTCTTTTAGCTTACAATTGAAATCTGGACGTGAATTTCGTCGTATCGAACACAGAAAGTGTTAATATTTTACAGGACACAGGTATTGATCTGACTCTCTCACTTTAGAGATACATTAATTTGTGCTTGCATCGAATTGAGTCTTGGTCAAGAATTGGGTCGGAATACAGTGTTGTAGTCCTATTCGTGACAGTGTAGACGCGTATGACTGAACTGTTTTATGTGTATGTGTCTGATACTGTGGTGTCCATCTCGTGGGAGTCATGTGGGGATAACTAGTTCAGACATTAAGATGAAGCCAGTTTAGATGTCATTTAGATATACTAAGTCTTACCTGGATCTTGGGAGGATTGTTAATCGATACTGACCATTAGATGCAGTCTAGACTCAGATACATGTTCTTAAGTGACTCGACATTACTGTCATTTCTCTGTTTTTTAAACCAACTCAGGTTTCAGTACTAAGTATAGACTCTCAGTTTTAAAGAACAATCCTCAGGTTAAGTTATATCAGTATAATCATTGGGTTCTGTATTTTTGGAGTATCGGATACTTAGGATGACTCAGGAGGATTCTATTTTGTGTCAGTCTATGCCTGACACAGGTGGTGTTATTTTGGGTAATACAAGATCTTGTATTAACATTTCTCTGAAGAGCAGTTTGAAGTAGAATAAACGATTGCTATTCATGACCGTTGGGTTGAAAGTGGTAGGCAGTTGGAGTAAGGTTTTTGAGTTCAAAAATAAGTTTGGGCAGTGAATGGACTGATGTCAAGGTTAATTCATGATTTAGAATTCCTATAGGATGAGGCAGTTAGGCCATGTGTTAAGTTAGGCATAATAATACTATTTGTACATAAATTTTGGTTTGGCCAGAGACTATATTACAGTAGAATTATATGCATGGTGTTGTGATTTAAGGTCTAGTCTTGGATTTGCTTGATTGTTTTGGGAGCGTGAGTTATAGTTAAGTTGATAGGCCAGTCCTGGTACAAATAAATCTGGTTTAAAATTTTGTGAGCCATAGGCCATGTCTAATAGTTGATGAGGGGTTAAATGGAATGGTGAACCTTGGGATTTGATTAATAATCATTCCTAATATTGGTTCGAGTTTGTTAAAGGCCTGGAGTAGTTGACTGGACTAAACTCAACAAAGGGTTGGTAATGGGTGTTTTAGAGATTAGTGTAGTAACAGAAATTTAAAATTGGATCATGAGTTGGGCTTTGTTCTATGGGTAGGTTTAGAGTATTCATAGCCTAGTTGAAGGTTGATAATAATCATAGCTTGGCTACCAGATCTTAGGAAATAAGTAAGTGATAGGATTAAATAGTTGTTAAGAATAGAAATTTAGAATTGATGATTGGATTATTTTAATATTGTGTCTCTTTGACACAGATTATCTGGATATTGGACTTGACTCTTCACCCTACAGAAAATCCGACAGGTACACCGACTCGATCTCTTTACTCTGTATTTCTGTCTTGCTTCATGTTCTCATATTGACACATTGTACACACGATTGTTCATTGTTCATTATTCATCGTTTATTGTTCATCGTTCATTATTCATCGTTCATTGTTCAGTATTCTTTACTTATACATTGGGTGGGAAAATACTACAGATACGTGACCAATCCTATTTTTGCTAGACGTTGACTAATAGCTTAGGTCTCACATCGTGCACGTGGGACTCTAAGCCGTACCATTATCCATGTGCTCATTGTTCATTGTTTACCCAGCCGGTCACATACTCTGATAGTTATTTCAAATGTATGTTACACTGATAGTATAGTTCATTGTTTCTGGATCCGATACTATAGTTTTATTGTTATTCATGTACCACAGTTTCATATTCCTGTCTTGTACTATAGTTCATATTGTGGCTCTTTTTCATGCATTTTAGTTTACATTGTTTAGAGCTTCTTGTTGGGGTTGTACTTTGCTCTTTTCCTGACAGGATACATTGCAGGTCTTCTTGATGATGTTGTACCACCTGGGGCCAGAGCCCCAAGATGGTGGAGTTGTGTTTCAGGATGGACTTAGAGTTGCAGTGCCCTAGATTAGATCATTTTTCTAGTTTGTTAGAGTTGTATCATGTATATTACATTGAGAATTCATGATTGTATAAATTTATTCTGGTGACCGGATTTGTCTCCGGATGATGTTGTATTGACTTGATAGATTATGGAGATCTTTTCTGGGAACGTGTATAGAAGCTGTGTTGTTTTATGTATCTAGTATCTTGGAGTTTTCCTTAGAATTGTAAAGCTTACTTCGTTATGTCCATCGACGAAGGCTGGGCATGTCCGACTCGTGTCCGATTATTCGAGAGCGGGTCGTGACACCTAGCCAACTGGGCTATTCCGAACGCGATGGTATTAGCGGTTTCACCAGCAAAGGACCCTAAGCGAGTATATTTTTGATATTTTTATATTTTATAACTTCTATGATTTGTGTATCTAGTTTTGTCTTACTTTGATCTCTTGTTGATTCTTGACACGATGGTTACACGAGATGGTAGTTATGGATTCTTTACGTGTTATTTTTTGTGATTTTTGTGACTTGCATGTTTACCCTGTTTGTGAATTGTTGAATCCATGAGTACTAGTCGGACGAAGAAATACATTTGTAGACATGTAAATATACCCAGAAATATCCTATTTGTCTGATCGTGTCTGATAGTAGTCGCACAATCCATGTGTGGGGTGCCGGATTTATCCCTTAGTGGTTTACTTGTCGAAAGTGGTATTTCAACACACTAGTTAGATGTAGTCTTGCTATATGTTATTGTTTATGTTTCAGTTGTTATTACTGTTACTTCCTTGTCTTTATTACCATGCTCTCCCGTTTTTACTCACATATTTCATACCATGATTCTCTGGTTATCCACTCATCATGAATTTCAGTATTATTTACTATTTTATAGATTTTGTCAATTATTGGAACTGCTGTTAGAATGTATTCGTTCCATTCCTTACTAGAAACCAATATTTTTTTTAGATAATCGTTTGCTACATTACGCTTTGGACCGTTAGGGAAGACATGGGTATGTTGGAAGGGCAACTTAGAAGACAAGTTAGATAGATTAGTTATTTTACTTTATTTTTGTGAGACTTATAAATTCTGTAAATGTAAACCTTGTAAATGTTGTATTTAATGTAGTAATGTGAATGAGCAATAAAATAATTATTTTATGTGATTTTGAGCATTGTGGCTAGACAACATTCTACCGCCGATACTGCGGTGTAGGCTGGACTTGGACACAGACTCGTATCCGAAAAGCGGGTGTGGGTCGTGATAAGTTTTTTTGGTGGCCCATGCAGGTCTATTTTCATAAAATCATACAAACTTGTTGTAGTACATATATTAGTCGTACTACTACAAACCTGTAACTAGAAGTGCTCATTCACAATTAGGATTGAATTGATTTAGGAGGATGACTAGGAATAAGAGTCCCTTATTCAACTTGACTGTTGGGTAGTGCCATGCCAATTTAGGTAATTATTATTAAATTTAGATAAGTTGAGAGATTTCCACCATTGCATTTTGATATGACGATAGGATCCAAGGTGGGTAGACAATTCATTCTGTAACTTAGGCCTTCCTAGAATTCAATTCCTAACCTTGATAAATTGTTCAAATTATCTTTTTTGTCCTCTCTAAATATTATCACCATTACTCATATCAATTAGTCATTTTCCATTGGCCATAAATAATTGTTTTCCCTAAGAGTCTATATTTTATTTCAATCTATTGAGGTTGGACCTAACTTGATTATCCAAAAATTTACTCATTCCGAGTTAGTTTTCAAGATATATATAAATGTGTTTTTCCTTCAATCTTTGAATATTAGAGAGATATAAATTAAATTTTATATTTCTATTTTCTTCGATTATTTTCTTTCTAATCTTGATTATTTGTACCTTTTCTAAACATCGTCATATCGTAAGTTTGTATCACTTATATTTTTTCTTGGACCGAAGGAATTTTTTTAATTCTCAATTATCTACATATTAATCTCGTGTTAGCTTTGACTCGATATCTTCCACTCAATCATTGAATATTGAATATTCGTGCAATAGAGATTAAAAGATTTATCCTTAATTTTGGCTTTGATCAATATCCTTCCAATCGCTCATTTTATTTTTTAAGAATTTATACTTGAAAGACAGATTACTTACACTTCCCCTATCTCGATCACTTTGGACTTGTTAGGGTTCTATACTAAAAGCATCACTTTTGTAGTAACCTTATTTTCTTAAATTTTGAATGAGAATCATATGGGCAAATGTTTGCATATTATATTTGTTGCAAATGTTAATGCAAATGTCTGATATTCTATATTGTAGATAATATGGTGTGTAGTGTCACACAGAAGATCATATTATCAGTTTCCTATGGAATATATAAAGAGTTCACAACCTAGATGGACTTGGACAATCTATTGGAAAGGTTGTAGTATAATATGGTATTAGTCTATCTTGATTATAGGTTTACACAAGTACACTTTGTGTGTATTGAACAGGACCATTTGAGGTTGTTCTCTTTGTACTGACTACATAAGAGAACAAATACCTCTGTTATTATGGATGCTTGTGCTCTTAATCCGGATATAATAACAGACATGTATATGCAGTGTGCATTACTTTGACTCTTGAAAGAGTGAGATTCATTATGGGTCAACAACCTCTATGAATTGGGTAATAACATTGTATGTATGATGGGCTATTGATTTAAATGGAATCCATGACCCGATACATTGGGTTGATGATGTCCCCTTAAGGAGCTCATAAGGATTGTCATGTAAACCCTGCAGGTGGATTATATCTGATATGACAAATAAAGTTGAGCGGTACTAGTTACGGATAAAAGATATCGAATCAATATAGTTGTCAGTAACTTAATTTGATCGACGGACATTCGATATCTTAACATGGGGAGCCAAACGAGCATATAATAAAAGGAGCCCACAAACATAATTTGGGATTAGGGAGGTAGTGCAACAATAGCTCATTAGTGGACCGAACTATTGTTAATGGGCCTAGATTGTGTGTTCGGGCTGAGCACGGGATATCCAGATCCGTTAGGAGGCCTAACCCTAATTTTTTTCTCATGGTCCCTGTCGTAGCCTATATATATGCTCTATTCTCTGGCCGCCAAATTACTGATAAAAAATCTAAAGCTTTCTCTAAATTCGTGATTCACGTAAGAAGAGAAAGAGAGGGTTGCCAAGGAGAAGAAAAGGTTGTGAGATTATTCCACAGCCACAAGCCCTGCAGACCATCCAGGTTACCCAGGTCAAAAATTAGGGGTTGAATTCAGGTGGGTACATCGTCCAGGAAATACATGTAACCTTAAGTAGCTTGAAGGGTGCAACACATGACAATGTGCTGGAAATGTGCCCTACTCGACGACAGGCTACAGATCCCAAGCGCGCCCAGGTAACGGGATTGCCTGTAGCTGGGAGATCTCTCTATGACTAATGTATTAATCTAGTTATTAGCCTTAGTCCATTTAAGTAGGTACTCCTGACCATGGTACTCAGGAGTCCCATCCTAGACATGATGGAAGACAGGACTGGATTTTTTGTACAAGCACAATCGCCCACGGTGTCCGGGTTAATTATACAGGCCATGCCATGTCAGGTAGCCGTCGTAACAACTTATCAAGATATATCATGTCCGGTTATCATGTCAAGTTTACTGGTCAAGAGTGCACCACGACGGGCCACTATCAGGTCATGTCATATTTACTCGTCAGGAGTGCACCCCTACGGGTCACTATCGTGTTCAGTGTACATGTGCAGGGCATCATAGTGCAAGCATTATATCAGGAGACCCAAGTACACTGGGAGTCACGAAGGATGAGTTAACAATAATCATAAAATAATAAGACAGGACATGGGAAGGAGCCATGCGGCTCAATGGGAGATGAGTCCATGCGTCTAACTCAAGACGGTTCATGGGTTCGGATTCAACATGAAGCAGGTGCACGGCTAAGGACCACTAAATCCCATGCGGCTAATAAGGAGAGCGCATACAACTTGATAAGGACAGGGGCATGCGGCTAAAAGGCAAGGGCGCATGCGACCCCAAGAAATTGGATCTCATGCGGCCAGCGGAAGAGTGGGCTTCATGCGGCTGACAGGAAGCAAGTCCATGCGGTCAAGAGAGGACGGCGGCATATGCGGCTAGGAGTGATGGGCGCACATACGGCTGGCCGAAGAGTAGTTCCATACGGCTAGCTGGGTTCGGCCCTTATACGGCTAGCAGGATCCGGATTCATGTGGCTTAAGGGACGGACGCCCATGCAGCTGCAGAAGCAAAGGGGTGCATGCTGCTGAGTGAGGAGAAGTCCATGCGGCTAGGAGTGCGAGGGTCTCATGCGGCTGAGAGCAACTTGCCGCATGAATGTTCATGCTGCTAAGTATTGCCATGCGGCCAGAGAACTGTTCTTCTTCTCCGAAATTTCCGAGAAGAAGAACACCATAATCCCATGCTTCCAAGTTCCATAAAATCTTCATCCAGAGTCCAAATCTGAACTTCCATAGGTCAAAATGGGGTAGAACGAAATTTTCTATAACATGGAACCATAAAAACTTAGAAATAACAAGATTAAGTAGATCAAAACACAAGAATTTTGAAAATAAAAATAAACTTAGATCTACAAGAATCTGGCCATGGAAAGTGAAAATGCCAAGTACTAAAGGATGCTAGAATGCTGTAAAGAAGAGAATGGAACATTAAAATTAGAGTTCCTCCATGAAGCAAGCTGCACTTGCCTAGGCCTCTCTCTCTCTTATAGGTGAAGAAGTTATGATGGAGAAGAAGAAGAATAATGAGGAGAGAGAAAAGAGAATGGGTAATAAATACTAATGATGGTGGTAGGTAGGGGTTCACCCTTGGTTCATGATGAACCAAGGCAAAACCAGGCCAAGCCGAACCAACCCATGAAATAAACCAAGCCATGAATAAAAGCTAAGCAAGGGATCATGCAATACAAGATAAAATACGTACACGTATTTCAAAATAAATAATATGAACTACAGGCATTACAACTCTACCCACCTTAAAGAATTCTGTCCTCGGAATTTAATTAAGAGGCTAGAGAGACGAGGACAAGCTATTTAATCACAAGCAAGCTATAACTAGGCAAGCAATCACTCATTCAAGCAAGGAATCGAAGGCATGAGGTATAAGAAAGATATTATACCTCACGAGTCAAACAAGCTGGGATATCGCGATCGAACATTATCCTCACGCTCCCACGTTGACTCACCCAAAGAGTGATGACCCCAAGCAACTTGGACTAACCTGATAGTCTTGTTCTTGAGTATTTTCTTTCTCCGGTCCAATATAGACACGGGCCTCTCCTCATACGAAAGGTTGGTACCAACAACCAATTCCGAGTAATACAGGATGTGGCTCGGGTCCGGAATATACAGTCGTAATTGGGATACATGGAACAAGTCATGTACCTCGCTTAGCGACGACGGAAGAGCGAGACGATAGGACACATCTCCTACTCGCTCCAGAATATCGAACGGCCCTATATACCTAGGACTAAGCTTTCTTCGTGCGTCGAAACGAATGACGCCACCGTTAGGCAAAATTCTCAGGAATATATGGTCGTCGACAGAAAACTCGAGAGGGCGCCGATGAGAATCGGCCCAATGGCGCTGACGATCTTGGGCAACTCGAAGACGATCCCGGACTCTTCTGACCACTTCAACTGTCTGGGCAATTGTTTCTGGACCGAGCATCTGTCTCTCCCCCACATCATCCCAGGCTAGCGGGGATCGACACTTCCTACCATACAGTACCTCGAACGGTACCATCTGGATACTAGCTTGGAAGCTGTTGTTGTACGAGAATTCTACCAGGTGCAGGTGATCTTCCCACGAACCACCGAAGTCAAGTGTATAGGACCGCAACATATCTTCAAGAGTCTGGATTGTACACTCCGACTGTCCATCTGTCTGCGGATGATATGCTAAACTGAACTGGAGGTGAGTTCCCAAACTCTCCTGCAGGCTACGCCAAAAGTGCGACGTGAATCTTGAATTTCGGTCCGAAGTGATACTAACTGGCACTCCGTGCAATCTGACAATCTGCCTGAGGTACATCTCTGCTAACTGAGCTGTCGACTGACTAACTCTGAACGGGAGGAAGTGAGCTACCTTCGTGAGCCTGTCAACTATAACCCAAATAGCATCTCGACCAGTTGGGGACCTAGGTAATCCAGTCACAAAATCCATGGTCACATGCTCCCACTTCTATTCTGGAATCGGCAAGGGCTGAAGAAGTCCAGCGGGCCTCTGATGTTCAGCCTTAACTTGTTGGCAGACTAAACAACAAGAGACAAACCCGGCTATCTCCCTCTTTATGGCATTCTACCAAAAGTGCTGACGGATATCTCGGTACATCTTCGTACCACCAGGATGAATGGAGTACTGAGAACTGTGAGCCTCTGCCATGATTTCCTGTCTGCTATCTCCACTGGGTACACAAAGACGCTTACCATGCCTAAGTGTACCGTCCTCATGAATACACAACTCTGGTCTTCGTCCCGCCTCACACTCTGCCCTGAGTCGCTGAAGCTTGGAGTCTGCTGACTGCGCCATCCGGATCCTCTCGACGATAGTGGACTGAACTTGCATGCTGGCCATCAATGCCATACTGGAAGGGAGAATAACTTCTATACCCATCTTCTGAAGATCGGCTAACAGTTCCGGTTACGCTGTTAGAAAATAAACTCCGGCTCTCCTGCTCAATGCATCTGCATATTGGCCTTCCCGGGATGATACTACAAGTTGACATCATAATCCACAAGAAGCTCCAGCCACCTCCTCTGACGCATGTTAAGATCCTTCTGGGTGAAAATCGGTAAAAATCTTCACCCTATCTCCGTACAAGTAGTGCCTCCATAACTTAAGTGCAAACACTACTGCTGCCAGCTCCAAGTCATGGGTTGGGTAATTCCTCTCATGATCACGAAGTTGTCGTGACGCATAAGCTATTACCTTCCCATGCTGCATCAGAACACATCCTAGGCCTCTGCCTGAAGCATCACAATATACTGAGAATCCTCTGGTTCCATCTAGAAGTACGAGAATGGGAGCCGTCATCAAGCCTCGCTTCAACTTCTCAAATGAATCCTGGCACTCTGCTATCCAAGCAAACTGCACATCCTTGCGGGTCAACTGGGTCAATGGCGCTGAAATCCGAGCAAAGTCTGAAACAAATCGCCGATAGTAGTCGACCAATCCAAGAAAACTACGAACCTCTGCAACTGTGCTGGGCACCGGCCATGACTCAATAGCCACAATCTTTTGGGGATCCACTTTTACTCCTCTTCGAGTGATGATATGACCCAAGTACGAAATACGATTGAGCCAGAACTCGTATTTTCTGAACTTGGCATACAACTGGTGCTCATTGAAAATCTGATAAACCACACGGAGATGCTGCTCATGCTCCGCTTCGCTCCTGCTATAGACCAGGATGTCATCTAGAAACACAATCACGAACTGATCCAAATAAGGTATAAAAATGTGATTCATGAGATCCATGAATACAGCCGACGCATTGGTCGCTCCAAATGGCATCACTAGGAACTTCCAATGCCCATACCTAGACCTGAAAGCTGTCTTCGGGATGTCCTGCTCTCTGACTCTGATCTGATGATATCCTTAGCGTAAGTCGATCTTCGAGAATACTGCTGCCCCTTTGAGTTGATCAAACAAGTCATCTATCCTCGGAAGAGGGTATCTGTTCTTGATTGTCACTGAGTTCAAGGTACGATAATCAATACATAACCTGGACGTACCATCCTTCTTTTTCACAAGAAGCATCGGGGCTCCCCAAGGCGATCCACTAGCACGAATGAATCCCTTGGTTCAAAGTTCTTCAATCATCTTGTACAAGATCTCCAACTCTGACGGGGCCATCCTGTAGACTCTCTCGGATACTGGGGCTGTCCCAGGAATCAAGTCTATGGTGAACTCGATCTCTCGTTCCGGCGGCATACCTGGAAGCTCTTCTGGGAAAATATCTGGAAACTTTTTGACTATCCGGGGCAACTGCACTGCTGCTACTGCCATCCACAATACTGGAGGAGAAGGCTCGATTTCGCCCCGGGAAAAGAAAAACTCCGGCTCGCCTGGAATGCTAAAAACAACCCTACCAATACGGCAGTCTATTCTAGCATGCTGGTTCCTCAACCAATCCATCCGTAAGACCATATCATAATCGGCCATCGGGAACTCTATCAATCTAGCAGGAAATTCCTTACCACTAACTATGATCCGACACGAGGAAAATACTCTATCGACTCCCACAAGTCCGTTACCAGTAAGTATATTGAGCCTTACTGATAATGACTCGGGCTCCAATCCTATCCGTGTCGCGAATCTTGCAGACATAAAAGAATGCGATACACCAGAATCAAATAAAGCTGAAGTTGGAAAGGAGTTGACGAGAATTGTACCTGCCACTACCTCTCCTGGTGCCAGTCCTTCCTCTGCTGTCATCACCATAGCCTGACCATGCCCTCGGGGTGCTGGTCCCCTCTGCTAAAACCCTCGCTGCCTATTTTGACTCAAGACTTGGGCTTGAGCATGCTGCTAGGGGTGTTGTTGCTGGAACACCTGGGACTGAGGCGGCAAGGGCATCGATAATGGATATTACTGCTGCTGGACCGGAGCTGGTCCCCTCACCGAAGAGCTAGAAAGGTTGGACGATGATAAACCACCCCTATTCGGGTAGGATCCAACCCTATGGTCTGCTGCTCCATAAGACAGACACAATTCCTGTGCCCTGCGACACTCTGCCACTACATGGCCTTGCTTCCCACAATGAGAACATCCCACTACGGAAGACTGCTTCTGCTTCTGCTGCTGCTGCTGCTGAGGGTACGTCGGGGCTGAATGCTGAACCGACGTCACTGAGGCCGTCGCCTCGGAGCTCCAATAGTCAAAGCCCTGGCTGCCGGGGCTGGGGCTGAAGACTGATTCATCTGGCGGTGGGATCTATTCAGACCTCCGGCCCTATCTACAATCCTCTGGAAGGTATACTCATGCCTCCTAGCTGCTCTCAAGACTGCATCAAAAGTCTGATGCTCAAACTGCTCGACTGCCAACAAAATCTTCAGGTGAAGCCCCTGCTGGAATCGCTGGGCTCTATCGAACTCGGTCGCCACCAAGGTGGGAGCAAACCGACTAAGCCTAGAAAACTCGGTCGCATATCCATCGACCGTCCTGCCCATCTGCTTCAGATTGGTGAACCTCGTCTGTAGATCATACCGAGCTACAGCATCAAAATACTTGGTCTGGAATCTCTCCCTGAATACTGCCCAGGCAATAGGGGCCACTAATCCAACGGCCTGTGCTGCCCACCAGCTGCGGGCAAGATCCAATAACTGTAGGCGCACTATGGCCACCTTTTCGTTCTCTGGGGTCCTGGCTGCTTCTAGAATCACCTCTGTGTCCTGAAGCCAAGCATCTGCGGCGATAGCATCTTCACTACCGTCGAAGAATGGAGGGTTCATGCGCTTGAAGCTGTTGACCGCGCTATTACCCTGATGACCTCCTCTGGTCAGAGCATCCGTCACTGCCTGGTGCAAGGCATCTCCTCGACGATCTTGGAAAGCTATCAAGGTTCTGACGAGACCTACCAAAGTGCCATCATCAGGCTCGGAAGGCTGGACTGGCTGGACTGGTGGCTCTCCGCCAGAAGTCACGACTCTGGAGGCTACTCCGAAATGCTGGGCTTGATCCCCTGGTTGCGGCTGGTCCATGGAAAGTGCTTCGCCTTGCTGACCGACAGGTCCAGGAACAATGCCGCTGAAGAAGACGACACAAGGAACAATAAGGAAGAACCAGGACAGATTAATGATACAAGCATATGATCAGGTCAAGAATCCAGAGATTCAGAAGATATGAGCAGAGATCAAGGACAAATACTGATTGAGACATCTATTCGGTAAACCCTCACATATCTTGATTTATAAGACCTGTATGGACCACCACTTAAACCAGGTCACGCCCCAGAACCAGAATACTGGAGAGCGGAGGCAGACATAGCCAGCTACGTATATGAAATGGAATCCATCTCGCTATACGGTCACTGCTGTCTAGATATATGAGGGTTCACTACAAGCCAACAGTCACCTATGGTCATGAACAGGCCTATTGTCTCAATCACAAACAAGTAAGTGAAGTCACAAGATGTATGATCATTAAATATACAATAATAAGGCGTCCCAAATATTACATATTCAGCTGATCATAAAACTAGTCGTTACAAAATGTTAGGACTAGCAAGAGTTTAGTCATACATGATCAACCCTAGGATCTGTCAATCATGTTACAGCCCGTAGGCAGACAGTAAGTAAGTGCAATCGAGCTAAACAGGTGCTCGTCGGCTAAACGCCTCAAAAGAATATTTTTACAATAAAGTGGGAGATCAAAAATAAACCCACTCGTTGCCCTGGTTACGTCTAGTCGCCACCATTGGGCTGGAAAGTCGGTAGATCCTCTGAAGCTGCTTTGAAATCTGGCCATACAAAACCAGCTGGGTCAGACCCCAGAAAGAGCAAGTGCCACAAAGGAAGCTTCACTTTGGAACTAAAACCAGCAATTAGCACAGAAGATAACAATATATAGTAAAACTGAAGAAAATATAACATCACGAGGATATACAGTAAGATAACCATGGGACCATTCAGACAACCAGGTTATAATCCTTAAACCAAACAAGGACCGGGATTGTAACCCTTCGTCTGAACCGAACTTTGTTTCTCCCATTTATCAGCAAGATAATATAAAAAAAATCAGAACATGTAATAATCTATACAGGATCAAGGCAAGACTAGACTGATAATTCTCCATTCAACAATCACGGCCAAGCAATAAGTACGGCTTGATACTTTAACTAACTAGGGTTATCACAGGCCTAGTTACTAGCAAGATGCAGTGAGATTATTCTACAGCCACAAGCCCTGCAGACCATCCAAGTTACCCAGGTCAAAAATTAGGGGTTGAATTCAGGTGGGTACATCGTCCAGAAAATGCATGTACCCTTAAGTAGCTTGAAGGGTACAACACATGACAGTGTGCTGGAAATGTGCCCTACTCGACGACAGGCTACAGATCCCAAGCACGCCCAGGTAACGGGATTGCCTGTAGCTGGAAGATCTCTCTATGACTAATGTATTAATCTAGTTATTAGCCTTAGTCCATTTCAGTAGGTACTCCTGACCGTGGTACTCAGGAGTCCCATCCTAGACATGATGCAAGATAGGACTGGATTTTTTGTACAAGCACAATCGCCTACGGTGTCCGGGTTAATTATACAGGTCATGCCATGTCAGGTAGCCGTCGCAACAGCTTATCAAGATATATCATGTCCGGTTATCATGTCAAGTTTACTGGTCAAGAGTGCACCACGACGGGCTACTATCAGGTCATGTCATGTTTACTCGTCAGGAGTGCACCCCTACGGGTCACTATCGTGTTCAGGATACATGTGTAGGGCATCATAGTACAAGCATTATATCAGGAGACCCAAGTACACTGGGAATCACGAAGGATGAGTTAACAATAATCACAAAATAATAAGACAAGACATGGGAAGGAGCCATGCGGCTCAATGGGAGATGAGTCCATGCGTCTAACTCAAGACGGTTCATGCGGCTCAATGGGTTCGGATTCAACATGAAGCAGGCGCAAGGCTCAGGACCACTAAAACCCATGCGGCCAATAAGGAGAGCGCATACAACTTGATAAGGACAGGGGCATGCGGCTAAAAGGCAAGGGCGCATGCGACCCCAAGAAATTGGATCTCATGCGGCCAGCGGAAGAGTGGGCTTCATGCGGTTGACGGGAGGCAAGTCCATGCGGTCAAGGGAGGACGGCGGCATATGCGGCTAGGAGTGATGGGCGCACATACGGCTGGCCGAAGAGTAGTTCCATGCGGCTAGCTGGGTTCGGCCCTTATGCGGCTAGCGAGATCCGGATTCATGTGGCTTAAGGGACGGACGCCCATGCGGCTGCAGAAGCAAGGGTGGTGCATGCGGCTGAGTGAGGAGAAGTCCATGCGGCTAGGAGTGCGAGGGTCTCATGCGGCTGAGAGCAACTTGCCGCATGAATGTTCATGCGGCTAAGTATTACCATACGGCCAGAGAACTGTTCTTCTTCTCCGAAATTTCCGAGAAGAAGAACACCATAATCCCATGCTTTCAAGCTCCATAAAATCTTCATCCAGAGTCCAAATCCGAACTTCTATCGGTCAAAATAGGGTAGAACGAAATTCTCTACAACATGGAACCATCAAAACTTAGAAATAACAAGATTAAGTAGATCAAAATCCAAGAATTTCAAAAATAAAAATAAACTTAGATCTACAAAAAATTGGCCATAGAAAGTAAAAAATGCCAAGTACAAAAGGATGCTAGAATGCTGTAAAGAAGAGAATGGAACAATAAAATTAGAGTTCCTCCATGAATCAAGCTGCACTTGCCTAGGCCTCTCTCTCTCTCGTAGGTGAAAAAGTTATGATGGAGAAGAAGAAGAATAATGAGGAGAGAGAAAAGAGAATGGGTAATAAATACTAATGATGGTGGTAGGTAGGGGTTCACCCTTGGTTCATGATGAACTAAGGCAAAACCAGGCCAAGCCGAACCAACCCATGAAATAAACCAAGCCATGAATAAAAGCTAAGCAAGGGATCATGCAATACAAGATAAAATACGTACACGTATTTCAAAATACGTAATATGAACTACAGGCATTACAGACTGTGGGTTCACTGCAGCCAGCAACGCACTAGCAAGGGATGATCCCTAAGTTGAAGTAATTTTGAGTAAGTGTAAGTTATCGAATGTTATTAAAACTTTGTCCTAGTTGCCCTATTTTGACCTTTGAGTTGTACGTTGATATTGGTAGAACTAATAGAATATTCGATACAATATCATATTTGAGTCATGAAACCAAGGGTTTATTGCAGCCAGATGTATACTGGCGAGACATGGATTCTCGGTGAAACGACTTCAGATATGCATACGGTTTTCAAATACCATAGAGACTATATATTTTCTTGGCATATGACTATTGATTTTTCATGATCCGTAAAATCTTGCACTCTCACTCTATACTGATTTGATATCATATTTCTTATTATCAAGCTTGTAGTTCTTCCCTTCTTCATTATCTTATATTCGTGGAGCCGTCATTTGGTTCCTCCTCATTAAAAATATATTCCTATATTTTAATCCCCTATTCCACTATATTCATAATCGAACCTAGATTATGATTCTATGATCATGCCTATATAATTGATCGTGCTAAAACAATTTCGATCTGGATCATCCTTAACGACTGATCGCAACTAGATTGTTTTGATTATATTTGATCGAGTCAATTCACATATTTTTTAGATCCTACCTAAATAATTTAGCTTAAATAGCTAATCAGGTTAATCGTGCCAAACAAATTTGAATTTTGATCGTTCCTAAACGACCTTGACCATGACTAAACTAATTGACTATAGTCATAGTCGTGCCTATATTTCAAACTCTATTATTGCTAATGCTTAGATTTTATTCCAAATATGGTCGTGACTATTTTGATCATGATCATGCTCGTGCCAACTTTTTGATCTTCATCATGCTTGGATGACTTACATGATTAACCAAGAATCGTGACAGCATCTTAGTTGTATCTAAGTGATTCTAACCATGTTTTGACTTTGATTGATTTTGATAGTTGATAATGTCTATATAATTCCGATAGCGATTAGTCGTGCCTAATGACTTGTCTCGTTTAGCTAATCCTATTTCAATTCTATCCTTAAACATTCTTATAATTTGACCTTGATTAGATCTTTGACCATATAATTTGGTCATATTTTAATCGTTCCTAAACGATCAATCGTGCTAAATCAAATTATTTGATCATCGTTAAACATAATTTGATCGTGGCTCAATCATAATATATTTTGATCGTGCCAAATTGTATTTTCTTTTGTTTATTATTTTGATTTTATCCGCGATTATGCGTAACTAATTTGATCAGGAATCATATCATTCTCTTGATAATATCAATTGTCCTTCTTATTCATATCGAATGAAATTTTGTTTCTTTATTATATTCTTATTCGAACCTAATCGTGCCCTTCAAAATTTTGAGGACAAAATTTTTCTAAGGTGGGTAGATTTGTAAGCCCACTTCCCGATTTGCAAATCTTTATTTTTTTAACTATTTATTTATTTGCACATCATGATTAGAAATACTTTCCCTTGAAATGATTAAAGATTATTTTGTTATTTTTTTTGTATTTCAAAAACTAATTAAAATTCATAGTTTGAAAATGCTATTTAATTTTTCTAAAAATATATGTTCTCGAATTTTGGGAATTGTAAAATATGTTGTTCAATATTTGGTTTCTAAAGTAGTTGAAAAGTTTTCCATTTTGTTTAAATAAGATTTTGATTAAAAGGTATATATATTTTGATTAAATATATATATATATATATATATATATATATATATCGTTAAAATATATATATATATATATATATATATATATATATATATATATATATATATATTCAAATTACTAGAATGATTAATTATTTAAAATAAGATTTGAGTTATACTAATATAATTTAAATTATTTTGATAAAAAATAATAATTCTAATTTTACTTTTTTTAACTTTTTATTCAATGCTTCCTATTATTTTCTTGTCTATTCTATTTAAAATCGGGGACGAATTTATTTCTAAGGTGGGTAGATTTGAAACCCCATTTCCCAGAATTTAGAAATATATATTTTTATTATTTATTTGACTTAAATAGTAATTTTTGAAATTTTATAAATATTTTAATTAAATAATTATTATTATAGAAGGCCTTAGTCATGGTTAAGTTTTGGGGTGCAAGATGACCAAAATTTTTGGCACGGGCAGTGTAGTCGTGTGCTTTGGCTAGTGTTTTAGCTATGGTAGGGAAGGTCGAGCCATACGTGTGTTCTAACTAGAAAAACCAGTCAAAGTTCAACTTAACCCCTATAGACGATTTAATTATTTGTTAATTAGATTATTGACTTTTTTGGAGACCCGGTTGTACCATTCTTGCCCAGACTTGACCCGAACCAAACCCGAGCCAATGTAGTCATGTAATGCATCTAAATATGTCCATGATGATAGATATTGTATATATTTATATTGCTATTTATTTGAATGGTCTGATAATTAATTTTATAAATAGTTGTTGCATATCATATAAACGACACTTGACATAGATTGTATAATTTTATGGAAAACCTTTTTCTAAATTACTACTACTATCCTATATATTATTTTCTATTTATAATGTATATACAAAAAGGCATATACATGCATGCCTAAATATTTTATTATAAGTTATATATATATACATATATATATATATATATATATATATATATATATATATAAAAATATATATATATATATATATATATATATATATATATATATATATATATATATATATATATATATATATAAAATATATATATATATATATATATAAAATATATATATATATATATTATATAAATATATATATATATATATATATATATATATATATATATATATATATATATATTTGATGAAACCCCCACCATTTATTAATCAAGGCTCAAAATGCCGAAGCCTGATGCGTATACCAGGCACAAAATGAGGACGCCTATACAAGTATACCAACAAAAGAAAAAAGGAGGGTGGGGGAAAGCGTGACACGCACGATCAGAATGAGCTAAAGAGCGGAGACCAGAATGCGCTCTGGCAGTGGGTGCATCGGGTACTCCGTTTGCGACATTGGCGGTAGACTTCCCGAATAAGCTGGTCTGCGGGGAGGATGTGACCGTCGTATCTCGCTTTATTACGATTCTTCCAAATCACCCATGTTGCGACCGCTGCAACGATCTGGTGCCCGTGGGAGGCGCTGCCCCAATCGACCGCTAGATCGTGAAAGCGTCCGCCACTCGGAACAATACTGAACCGCTGGTTAAAGGTCCTCCAGATGCCTCTAGACAGGATTCCCTGACAAAAGATGTGGTCAATAGTTTCTATCTGGTGTTCAGGACAGCAATTATAGGCTGATGCTAAGCTGATCCCAATGGTGTTGAGGATATCGTCAGTTGGAAATTTCTTTCTAATGACTCTCCACATGAGGAATGACCACTTCTTAGGGATGCAGGTGTTCCAATATTGAGCAACGATATGAGTAGGCTAGCTTATCCCAAGGAGAGCGGATCTGGCCGTCTTCACAGAAAATACGCCGAAAGCCTTGAGCGTCCATCTCCACTCGTCGGCACCGGGTTCGATCCTAAGACCGCTACGACGGACGCTGTCCTCCATATCGGTGCTGCCCCAAGTCCACATCTTATCCCAGTCCCAGTCACCGTTGTTGTGATTCCACAAATCCTTGATCCTACTATCACTCGGAATATCCGTGAGGCTAGGGAATAATCTATCCCCTGACCATCTCTTCCGGAATGTGTTAGCCTCGCCGTTGCCCAGGATTAGCCTGATGGCCTGCTCGGCGAGGTCTCGCCCGATGAGAATCCGGCGCCAGGCCGCCGAAGATCTGCTGTTGGATGTTGCCTCAGAGGGGTGGGTGTGCTTGAAGTATCTGGCTTTCATGAACCTGGTCCATAAGTTCTTGGTCGTGCAGAGATGCTACCACAATTTCATCGTAAAAGCCTTGACGATGTAAGTGAGTTTGGTGAAACCCAGACCCCAGCCTCGGTCGACTGAGCCATGGAGTCCCAACTGGCCCAATGGTGCTTATCTTGGCCGTTGCAATGCCCCCAAAAGAAGTTACTAAAGATCTGTTCAATCGAATTAAGAACCTTCAAAGGCGGAGAGCATGCTGCAAGAGTATGGATTGGGATGGAGGTGGGAACGTGATTGATGAGGATCATCTTGCCTCCTGGGGATAAAGTGGCATTGTGCCACCCTTTAAGTTTGTTCCTGATTCTAATGATTAACTGCTCAAAGATTCTAGCATTGGATTTCCCGTATACCAGGGGGCATCCAAGGTAGGTGAATGGGGGGTGATCAACTGAGAAAGAAGTTAAGTTGGCAATCCTGCTGGCATGCTCGGTGTTGATATTGTGGTTGGCGTAGATGACGCTTTTGGATGGATTGATTTTCTGGCCTGAGCAAATGGAGTACCGCTTCAGGGTATTATGGACCACTTGAACCGCTCCTTCGTCCCCAGATGAGAAGATGAGTAAGTCGTCAGTAAAAGCCAGGTGGGTGATAGTAGGACATCCGCTAGCAGTGTGGTATTGTTGGAAGTACGGGATGTTGATCATGTTATTGAGGTTCCTGCTGAGGGCATCTGCCGTAATGATGAAAACAGTGGATGATAGAGGGTCGCCCTGCCTAACCCCGTGGCTGGATTTGAAGAAGCCCTCGGCTTAGCCGTTAATGACTTTGGAAAACCACGAGTTGCTGGTGGATCTCCACACGGTGTTAGTCCAAGTTTTCGAGAATCCAAAAGTCCTGAATACCCAGATCATAAATTGCCAGTCCAGTCTGTCGTAAGCTTTTTCCATGTCAATCTTAATAGCGATGTTGCCTCCTCTGATAGGAAATTTCATACAGGTGATGAGCTCTTGGGCTAGCATGATATTGTCTTGGATGTTCCTACCGCGAACAAACCCGCTTTGCTCGTTAGAGATGATCTTGGGGAGAAGGCCCGACATTCTGGTAGCGATGATCTTGGAGATAATCTTGTTAGTGAAGGTACACAGACTGATTGGTCGAAAGTCATGAAAGGACTCCAGATTCTCTTTTTTCGAAATGAGGATGAGGTTGGCGCTGGAGATGGCTTTGGGGTAGGTGGCTCCTTCGAAGAAGGCAATAGCGGCTTCGATGATATCCTGCTTGATAATGTCCCAGCACGTACGGAAGAAGACCCCCAAAAATCCATCGGGACCGGGAGCGCTGTGCTCGTTCAGAGCCCACACCGCATCTTTCACTTCCTGTTTCGTGGGGCGATGTTCCAGCTGGGCGTTGTCGGTGTCGTCAATGAGGCAGGGGATTTGATCTAGGAAGGCGTTGTCTTTGTGAACTATCTCTTTGGTGAATAATTTGGAGTAGAATTCCGTAGCAGCTTCATGGATACTCTTTTGGTCGGTGATGATGTTTCCGTTA
>JANAVB010014551.1:82500-104804 GCA_029216955.1 Iris pallida
ACCGACGTTTACCGACGCAAACGTACGTCGGTGGACGTCGGTAAACGTCGATAAATGTCGGTAAATCTGCAAAAATAAAATAAAAAATAAAATACAGAATGTCCTTTTCTCCCTGCAGTTTAAAAAGATAACCATAAAGACACAGTATAACAGATATCATTTTCTTCCTGGGTTCGTCGACCCCTTGATGGAACACTCAACACCGGTAAACGTAAACCACAGAAGCACATTAACATCCAATTGAAACGAATAATACATAAACAACAGTATAACACAATGTAGCAGGCAACAAATATAATGTGATCCAACAAATAGAATAGGATCCAACAAATAGAATAGGCACAACCAATAAGTATCCAAATAACCAAGTCTACACCAAATAACAAAGTCTACAAACAAATAACCAAAGTCTACACACAAACAACAAATAGAATAGGATCCAACAAATAGGATCCAAACATCCAAGTCTACACAACCAACAAATATCCAAGTCACAAACAAAGGATCAAACAAACACAAACAAACAGTCCTAACTAGGACTACTAGGGATCTGGTGCAGGGGGCACCGTCGCGACGAAGGGATAAGAACAACTCATACTCTTCAAGTGAAATCGATACCGATGGAGCAGGCAGTGACGTCGGTGGAGTCGGTGTCGATGAAGAAGGCGGTGGAGGCGGCGGAGTCGACGACGATGAAGGTGCACCCGGAGGACCAGCACGCTCCAACGCTGTAAGTCGCTGGTTGTATGAATCCATGGTAGATAACAGTCTATCACTGCTCTGGACCATCGAATCCGTCACCAATCTCAGCCTATCGGTCATGGTCACCTATGCTGTCTACAGCTAACACCGTGCGCTCTAACCCTGCAACGCTGCGCTCTAACCTCTCGGTCGTCTCCATGAGCTCCCTAATGCCGCAGTCGAGCGCATCCAATCATGCTAGCAGCACAGGATCGTCCGTAGGGTACTGAGACTGCTCCTCGATCTGTCGTAGCAGGTCTCACGGAGAGACTCCATCATCGGGTGGACTCGAGCAGACTCCTGGGACGGCTGTGGACCATGCATACTAGCAGGAGATGCCCTAGAGGACTGGGTCGCAAGTAGGGTGCCATAGGATCCCGTACCGTAGTACGTACCCTATGGAGTCCACCAGCGACGGTCATCTACACTCGTCCGCCGACGGAGCTTGAGTGGGCTGCGAGGAAGTACCGGCCTCTCCTGCATTAGGTGCACTAGCAGCCGCCCGTTCCCGCAGCCTCTGATACTCGGCTAGAAAGTATGGATAGTACTCTATAATTTCTAATTTCTAATTTCTAATTAATGTACTTATTATTACTAACTACATGAATATTTATTTGCATCATATTTACTAAATTATATTAAAATTGACACGAAGTATTAAATTAAGATAACGTATTATAATACTTACATAGGTCTGCTCGGCCCTCTCGTCAATAACGCCTTCGCCCTTCCGATGGGTGGCCAGGAAGACGGTCACCATGTCGGTGTTACCGACCTTCCTTACCTGTAATTAAATATATTATCTTAGTAATAATTTATCGGATTTGCATTAAAATAATATTTCTAAAAGAGAAAGACATACCAGACGACGGAAATGTTTCGTCATCGGAATCGACCTACCGCACCACTTCGAGGCATGTTGCCTAGCCGCCTTGGCCTTCTCCGACTTCTTTTGTACCTTGGCTCGTCGAATCGAGCCTTCATCGAATTCCACTGATCAGGGGTGATCCAACCTTGGATCGGCTTTCCGGTACGATCGATCATTCTGATCATTAATAGCATCACGGATCAGCTTGGCAGCGACAGCAGAAAACATCCCCTCGATAAGCTCGGCCCGGTGTGGTGGATAGAAAAACATATCCTAGAAGAGCGCAAACCAAATATTTATCAGTTATATATAATATAAATTAATTATATGATTCATATTAAAAGCAAATCTATTTTAACCTTGAAGCGCGTAAACCAGTAGTTCTTTCTTTCGTCTGGAGCCTCAGAGTAGTTAATCTAAGGACCACCATATATGCCTCAGCATGTGGCCTAGGCGTCTCTGTACCTCTGGGGACGATATCTATACAACATATTATATTCATGAAAAAAGTTAATTTATGATAAAAATAGAAAAAAATTATAAACCAAAACACCTACTTTGTACCATCGGCCCTATATCTCCGTCCTCCTCTCCTCCGGAGGTGCGCACGCATCATGTATGATGCTGGTCGGCCGTCGGCGCAGCCGCCCTGCCGTCGGCGCAGCCCCCATCTGCTCATCCGTCTTCATCGTCGTATCAGAGCAGGAGGAACGCTAGACGGGCGAGCACTTTCATTAGGCCTGGAACTACTCGTCCTAGGAGATATGCCACGTGACGTCGTCCCAGTAGGCCCATCTACTGTCCGATATGTCGGAGTAATCGACGACGAGGATCCAAGCCGGTACTAGTAGGAGGTACCGAAGGAAAACCCCGTCCTCTAGCAGTACCGGTAGGAAGTGCCGGAGGATGATGACCTCGTCGTCCCCCTTTTCGGAATGATCCGCGACGACCTGCCGTACCTGATAACAGCATATAATAATACAACAAATAATAGAGACTAGAAATTAAAAGTACAACAAAGACAAGATAATAACCAAGACAACATATGATGATACATTCTACAATAAACATCTAAGTCCAGATAATATATTCTAGAAGAAAGATCTAAGTTCAGATAAGTATATCTCTCTCAATCATCTTCAGAATAATCATCTTGTTCGTCTTCTTCGACCTCATCTTCCTCTTCTTCCTTATCTTCACTTCATCTTTGCCTTCGTCGACTTTGTCTTCCTCTTCGGATAATTCTACATCTTCTATATTATGTGTCATGTAATGCATAACTTTCGTGGAGTCCATATCGACAATATTGGTTACAAGAGGTAGCTCGTCCTCCTGGTAAGCTTTTTCGTCAACATCAAAAGTATCTCGAGCTTTAGTCTTGCATACTGTCCACCAGTCAAACTTGTTGCTCCCCATCTGGACAAGCTGTGAAGTACACGAGCTGAACCTGAGTTGCTAGGACAAACGGTTCGTAGCCTTGATGTCTACGCTTGTAGTTTATTCCACAAGACCATGCTTGTCAGTTTTCCAACCTTGATTTTCAATCGGATCGAACCATTCATACTTGAACAACACGATCTTGTGCAGGTTCTCTGCCATTATTATATGACAACTCCACAATCATTCGCAAGATGCCAAAGAAATCATTTCCTGGATCGACGTCTTTGTAGTTCGAAGACTTGATACACAAACAACTATTTCGTGGAATCAAGATCCAGGAAGCTGTCTCTGATCGGAGCATTTCTCGACTTGAACCGAAAGCCATTGACACAGTAACTTGGCAATATTTTAACAAAAGTAATTGGTCCTTTGGCAAGAGTTCTAATTAATTCAATCTCGGGTAAAATTAGACGATCGACCTGAATATCAAAGAAGAGATAATAAGTTATTTATTGCGCAGTTGCATTAGAAGAGGCCATTAATTACCGAGCTACTTACATATTCACTCAACCAAGAAGGAAAATGACGTCTCATTTCTTGTTCTAATGCTTCGTCTGTTAGGTAGGGTCTAACTAGCCTCAACTCATATTATATGTGCTGGAAAAAAATGAAGCAACCGTCGATTAGTACAATAATATTAGCTTATACTATTACATTGAGATGGCGTAAACTCATCATTCCTTACCTACCCCTCTAGCTTCTCCACTTCATCCTCGTCGTAATTGAGTAATACATACAATGAGCAGCCCTTAGCTCTTCGTCATTCAAATATCTTCTTTATTTTCCCCGATGGCTTTCCGGACACATTGAATACTTTCAGTATTCATCATTAAATTCTTGATATCTGTCGTCGTTTCTCGGAGCCCTCGTTCTATTCGTAGCAACATGAGGTTTGAAATAGGAGGAGCAGAAATTTGTAATCTCCTCGAGAATATAGGTTTCACAAATAGAACCCTCGACCCGAGCCTTATTTTATCTTTCTTTTTAGGTGATTCAAATGTCGCGAACGGGTACATCCATCGATATTCGACGGGTCCACCAATACGTGCCTCGTAGGAAAGATGAATCGGCAAATACTCCATAGAGTCGAAGAATCCAGGAGGGAACATCCTCTCTAGCTTGTACAGTGTTATCGCAATATCCTTCTCTTGCTTTTCTAGACGATCAACGAGAAATTTCTTAGAAGAAAGGTCCCTGAAGAATATGCTAAGCTCCGTCAATGGATCCCAAACTGCCTGCGGTAAGAATTTCTGAAATGCAATCGAAATTAACCGCTCTATGAATACGTGACAATCATGGCTCTTCATACCTGTCAGTTTGTTCTCCTTGAGGTCGACGTATCTTCTCAAGTTCGAAACATACCCATCTGGAAATTTTAGACCTTGAATCCACCTACAAAGCCTCACTTTATCCTCCTTCTCCAGTGAAAATTGCCTTAGGCTGCTTCAACTTCCCATTCCGTCCTTTATCAAATGCAATACAGGACGTCTACATATTTCTTCCAAGTCCAATCTAGCCTTTGGATTGTCTTTCGTCTTCCCCTTTACGTCCATTACAGTATTAATTTTGTTGTCAAACACATTCTTCTCGATATGCATGACATCAAGGTTATGTCTAATCAGATTGGTGCTCCAATATGGAAGATCCCAGAATATACTCCTCTTATCCAGTTATGAGTGCGACCAAGTCCGTCACACTTGTAGCCCGTAGCAGGCTGCTCAATAGCTCTTGGTAAATCTTTTACCTCTTCCCATATCGTGTCCGGGCACCTTGGCGGGGATTAGCCTTCTCCACAACGCCAGCACGAAAAGCATTCATGTTCCTCGGTACTGATGATCCTTCGACAGGAATTGTCGATGACAATCGAAGAAGCACAGTTTGCCTCCGTTTTCAAACGGAAAGCCTTAGTGCTGTCCATGCAATACGAATATTAAAGACGACCATGCGTGCTCCATCCAGATAACATTCATAGGCCAAAAAGTCGTTGATGGTCCACATAAGTACTGCCCGCATCTGGAAATTTTGTTTTCTAGATACATCGTACGTGTTGGAACCTACTTCCCACAGATGATTCAACTCATCAATCAATGGCTGTAAATACACATCGATGTTTTTCGGATTGTTTGGACCTAGGATAATAACGGTGAGGAACATATACGAAGTCTTCATGCACATCCAAGGCGGGTAGATTGTACGGGGTGACGATCACATGCCAACACGAATACAGGGATCCCGAAAGTCCGAATGGTTTAAAAACCATTAGAACAGAGACCCAATCTGACATTACGCAGATCAGAAGCAAAATCTGGATACTCTTGATCAAAGTGCTTCCATGGTTCTCCATCAGATGGGTGATCCAACACTCCTTCGGTATGTTCCCGCTTATGCCAACTCATGTTTTCTGCAGTTTCCTTCACCATAGACAACCGCTACAACGCGGCATCAACGGCAAGTAGTGCATCGAAGAGGTAGGCTTCCTGGCACCGACAGACTTTTCTCTACCACATGCCTTGCAGCGATAGACAGCACAAAATCTACAGGCGTCTTCATCCTTGTCGTCTTTGTAGTACAACATGTACCCGTCGCGATAGGCATCGATTTTTTTGTATCCATCCAGAGCGATCTAACCATCCTCTTAGACTGGTAGAAGTCTTTAGGCAACTTCGCACCCTCAGGCAATATTTTGATAAGCAACTCCATAAGACGGTTGTAGCAATCTTGCGACATGTTAAAATCAGACTTGATGCTCAACAATCTTGTAACCACTCCAACGGTAAATGATCCTCACAACTAGGATATAATAGAGTCCTTGCATTCTCCAGCAACTCCATGAACTATGCAGCATCGGGGTTCGGTGCCTCCTCAGGTGCATCATAATCATCCGGATCGAAACTAGGCCCGGCCGTGTCAAAAACCATGTTCACCAACCCATCGTCGTAAGGAGCGTTGTTGTGGACATCCACATAAGGCTCGTACTGAGATGCTAAAGACACAAGTTCCCCGTGCTCGCTACTGATAGTAATTCGGCGTGAAACCTTCGAGTATAAATGATACGTGACATCCACTTCTGGATGATATTTCAAGTTGTGACATCTCACACACGGACACTTAATTTTGGTACCGTCCATGTATTGAGGAAACGCCTTGGCAAACTGCAGGAACTGGTGTACACCCTCTATGAATTCATCCCGTATATCGTACATGTCATCAGGATGACGGTTGTACATCCAAGTACGATTCCGTAGATAGTAATTCAGCTCCATAATTCTGTAAGATAGATACATCAAGGTAGTGAATGATATAGTGTCAAAGCTTTGAAATAGTAGCTCAACGAGGGATAGAGTTAATTGGAGGAAGTTACAGAGAAAGTGAAGACCGACATGAATGATGACACACGAAAAAAGGGTCTCAAAGCTGGAACAAGTCAAGTTGTGCTTTGGAAAAAGAACTCTTGCAAGCTCTTTGTTCACAAAGCAAGTTATAAATAAAGAATACAGAACAAATATCGAGTTCGTAACTCAAGTATAGAGCATACAAGAGTTGTAAACTCGAGAGATGTTCTACATTCGTTATATCTTACTTTGTGCACAAAGAGCTTAACAAGAATAGAATATATCAAAACACAACTTTACTTGTTACAACTTTGATCCCCAAATTCTCGTTTGTCAGTTCATGCGGTCTACACTTTCCGCAGAATATGTACACATGACATTTTACGTTAAATGGTCAGAGATTATCGGTCATCTTCTTTTGCATTGCTAACTTTTGTTTTGCGTGTTTGTGCGTACGGTGGTCAGAGATTATTGCGGCGACTATCACCGTGTCTACATAAGGACGTCGCTACAATATTTCATATAAGGTTGGCTGCTCGATCGATTTCATTTTTCATCCAAAATTTTGTGTTTCCCGCCTCCTTCCCCTCGACAAGTTACTCCCCTCGGCGACCCCCTCCCCTCAGTGACCCCCTCCTTCATCGGTGCAGCGATCGCGGTGGCATATCACTCGAAGGCTGAGTTGTATAAGTCAAGTTTTAGGAAATTAGTCTATATATTATGTATAGTCCAACCGAGTCAAACTCTAAGCTAAACTAGTCCAACTTGGTCAAACTAGCCATTTCTAAGTTGTATAAGTCAAGTTTTAGGATATTAGTCTATGTATTATGTATCTAGCTATATTGTATCTAAGCTAAACCGAGTTAACTTTATACTAACATAACTTTATAAGTCAAGTATAGAGTATTACTAAAAGAACTTTTGGACTTGTAGTGTCTAGGAATATTGAATCAGATGTTGGTAAATCAGTGGTTTAGAATGTTAGGTTGCAGATATTGAAGTGGATAGAGGTAGGTTCGAGCAAGTATCTTTTAAAATTAAGACTCTGACACTATGGTCAAGTATCATAACTGAATCCTTTTCCATGTCAAATTAATGATGTTAACCTTAGCTGAGAGTAAGCATTTAATGTTTCCAATTGAGTACTCACCTATACATGTTGCACTAATGTTAACAGTAGGAATAATGTTTGGAATGGTTTATGAAGTGGTGAATCAACATTAGGTAGTTGGATTTATTTCGACAACCATTTAGTATGTGGAGGGCCAAACAGTTGGTGTTAGATGTAGACTAAAAACTGTGAAAGAAGATGGATATTTGTATGAGTTAGCTTCATTAGAAAGACTGTGACTCTGTATGAGTCATATTAGAGGAGTTACTCTGCATAATCATGTACTAAGTATAAGATATGGGTTAGGGCTTAATGGGATAAGCTAAGCTAGGAGTCCAATAACACCAATAGTAATGTCTGTAACTAGGGTATTTGTGAATTTTATGTATCAATAAAGAATAAAGTTTGGGTAGTAATTTAGCATATTATTTATCTTATATCTTGAATATCCTAATTTAGCCAAAATGTGAGCACATAGGTGTCATAGTGTGTGCGTCAGTGTGTGTCATGTCAAAGTGTTGTGTCATGTGTCAAAGTGTCGTATCCGTGTGTTTACGAGCCGGTTAGGGTTAGGGTTTACCTGATCAACCGTGGCAGGAGGGGAGGGGCGACGGCGAGGGGGAGCGGCGACGGCGAGGGGGAGGTGGCTGGAGCTGGCCTTGGCGAACGGGATGGACGCTCGAACGAGGGATCGGGCGTGGCGATGGCGAGGGGGGGAGGGGGTCGACGGTCTCCGGAGGAGGGGGTCGGGAAGCGGCGGTCACCGATGGAAGGGGTCGGGGAGCTGATGGGGGTGCAGGGGGAGGGTTGGGGAGGGTTGGGGAGAGGAGAGGGAATGGTTTGGGTTGGGAGAGGAGAGGGGAGGGGGGTGGGGGTCGCCGAGGTCGGTGGGGGTCGCCAAGGGCGGTCGTCGGGGGTCGAGGGGGGTGGGGTCGCCGGATCGGGGTCGGGGGGGGGATGTGAAAGAATTTTGGAGGCAAAAATAATTGGGGGAATAAACGTCGCTAATATCAGTGATATTAGCGATGAAGTAATAAATACGTCAGTAAACATCGCGCTAATATCACTAATATTAGCGACGTTCACCGACTTATACGCGACGTAAGCTCTTTAAAATGCAAACATAGTTTAAATACGTCGCAGAACGTCGCTGTCAGTCGCTAATAATGACGTCTGGCGACGTTATAAAAAAACGTCGCTAAATTGTTTTTTTTTCTGCGACATTTTCTAAAAACGTCGCTAATTACGTCGATATGACTTATTTTGGTAGTGCCCTAGGAAACAAGGTTTCCAAAACTATCCGTGCCTATGGAGACACTAGAGGTGAACACAAGAAAAGACTTGGATTAGACGAGAACATGGTATCGGGGAATCAATCTAAGGAGGATTTTACAGCAGAAAATCCAAATTGGAGCATTATGTTGAAGAGAACGGCCCAGGTGCAGGAAGCAGGCACTGCCACAAGCATGGATCCGCATATAGGTAAGACTCGCCTTAATCGTCCTAGGGAGAGTCTTGACACTACTATGGACGGTAACTCCAGTCCTTAATGACGTTATTAACTTTGAACGTTAGGGAGGCAAATTTTGTGGGTCGTTGGAAGGAGATTCAGCAGGTAATCCATAAGAATAAGTGTTATATTGCTTCTATTGTAGAAAGCAAGGTTAAATTGACATGGAAAAAAATCAAAATTGTACTCCTATGAACTGGGAGTCGGCGCACAACTCATGCATTGGAGGCGTAGCGCCCATATGGGTCATGTGGGATACACAAGAATGGCAGGGGCAAGTGAGATACATCTCCGACCAACTACTAGTTTCGACTTCACCAACAAGGGTGGACTAGCAGTTGTCATAGGGGGCGGTGTATGGCCAAAATGATAGGAGATTGCGAGGAAAATTGTGGGAAGACATCATCCAAATATCAATGACGGTAGGGAATCACCTTCCATTCGTTCTCTTTGGTGACTTAAATGCCATGCTAGCCGGTTCAGAGAAACATGGTAGGGAATCACCTTCCATTCGTTCTCTTTGTAGAAGTTGCAAGGACTTCGTATAAAAACTTACGATTTTCCATAGTAGATTTCAACCAGGAGCTAGAGTTCTCTCGACTGGATTAGTCCTTACAAGAGGGAGACCAGTATACATCGTCGTGTTTGCGTTTGCTCTCTGCAATTTACTTTTACATTTTCATATCTGTGATATATTTCTGTGATCTTGCTACTAACATTTTTTAATAGCTAATATTCTGCTGCCTATTCTATTCACCCCTCTAGAGTATATCACTTTACATTTTGATCCTACAATTGGTATCAGAACTGGTTATACAGGTAAAGCGAGGCAACTGTGGAATTCATAAGTGAAGGCCAAGCCGCAAACAGACTCCCACTATTTGCTGGTACTAACTACACTTACTGGAAAACACGTATGAGTTTCTTCTTGAAATCTCTAGATTTTGAGCTATGGTCCATTGTAATTGATCGCTATAAAAAGCCTCCCCGTGTTCTTATTGATGGAGATTTGGTTGAAAAAGCACATGACAAATATACTGACTCTGAAAAGAAAGAGTCCAGTCTTGACGTACGTGCTATTAATGCTTTATTATGTGATTTAGACATAACTAAATTCGACAGGGTGTCTACATGCCAACATCCAATAAAGTATAGAAACTTCTCGAAATTACACATGAAGGCATGATGCAAGTCAAGGAGTCTAAGATCAGTAGACTTACTCAAGAGTATAAGGCGTTCAAAATGAAGCTAAATGAATCACTTACACAAATATTTACGAGATTTCTAGATATTGTAAATCCTTTGTCCTCCCTAGGCAAGGAATACAATAATCATGAGAAGATTAACAAGCTGCTGCGAGCCCTCACAAAGAAATGGATTCTGAAGGCTATAGCAATCATTAAAGGAAACAACCTCACTACCATGTCTCTTGAAACGCTCATAGGAAAGCTACTCACTCACTAACTGGAACTTCAAGACTTTGAAGATGTTATACCAAAGAAGAAATCAATCGCCCTCAAAGCTCAACATCGAAGGACTATCGAAGAAGATTCCGACGACAGTAATTTCGACACTGAGGATCAAGCTCTCATAGTGAAAAGTTCATAAGATTCAACCAAAGAACAAAGGAACGCAATAGCAATAACAACAACAATGAAGAAGATCCAATTTGCTACGGTTATAAGAAGGCCACATCAAGAAGGACTGTCCGATAGCATCATTATCAACCATGAAGGGCAACAAATATGAAATAGGTTACTTGAAGAAATCTACTTCTAGAAGATATGCCAATACCAGCATCTGGCATTAAAGTGAAGCTAGCAACTCAGTTGATGAACAATCAGACGTCGTTGCAAATGTATGCTTGATGGCATATGATGTAAACTCAAACCCTATGTTTGATACATATGATAATTTTACCTTTGAACAGTTAGGTGAAGCCTTTAGTGACCTCTTAAATGACTACATAAAACTGCTTAACAAGTACCAAAACTCTAAGAAGGTACTCAAAGAGTACAAAGGTAAAATAGGAAGACTTATTGACTTACCTCTGAGGTTAGAAGTAATATAAATTCTAGTGATAATGGTGAGCTTTCTTCTGCCAAATTGCTACTACATGAGACTACACGATTATCTGAAGAAAAGACAAGACCACTGCTAAACTTGAGGAAGACTTACTCAAAGAGAAGAAGAGCCATCAATGTGCACTAGTCAAAAATAATGCTCTCACAGCTGAGTATAACACACTTTATGACAACTCCAAAAATTTGAAAATTAGGTTAGTAAAACAGCCTGAAGTTGTTGCTTCCTACCCTAACACGTGTCAATTACCGAAACCTCGAAACACAGTCAAACCCAATACTGTCAGACCAAACACAGCCAAACCTTTGCCCAAGAAGACTAACCGAAATGCTTTCTACTACAAGTATCCAACTAGAACACCAAGACCTACCAATCATGTACAACACACTTCACCTAACACTCAGCATGCTAGATGTCATTATTGTGGCACTATTAGTTATATCTCTCCTGCATGTAGAGTAAGAAAGTTAGTTGATTTTAATATATATGCATGGATACCAAGACTAACATATTCGGACCCTACAAGAAATGGGTACCAAAAGTTTCTACAAACTTTTTTGTAGGTGGAACACCCTACTCATGCTAGAAGCAAGTGGATCCTCGACAGTGGTTGCTCACGACACATGACCGGTGATGCTTCTCTATTCGCAACACTGTCGAAGAAAAAAGAAGGATATGTTTCCTTCGGTAATAAATTTAAAGGATATATAGTAGGTATCGACAACATTGGTAAGCTTCCTACCCTGTAATTAAATATGTCTGTCTAGTAACTGAGTTAAAACATAACCTACTCAGCATAAGCCATTTAGCTGAGCATAGTTATGGTATTAACTTTGTCAAAGATAAATGTACTATAGTTGATAGCTCAACTGGTAGTACTATCTTTGTATGTATTAGGAAAGACATATATTTTTTATTTATTAGAAGAGCTAACAAAGCATGTAGATGCTTACTAGCCAAGAACGATGAGAGCAACTTTGGCATATGAGACTCGGTCATGCAAACATGGACACAATTTTAAGATTATTCATGAAAAAACTGGTACGAGGCTTAGTGGACATTATTTTCAAGAAGGATATGGTATGTAGCGAATGTGAATAGAAGAAAGCTATCCGATCCACTTGTAAGTCCAAAATGCTGTAAGTACTACTAGACCTCTACAATTATGTATATGGATTTATTTAGGCCTAGTAGAACTGCTAGCCTTGGTGGTAAGTTATATGATGTAACGCTCCAGTCCCAAAATACTTAAGACCAAGTATGTAGATGCCAACTGTATACATACGAAGCATACTCCAATATATAGAACCTCGTACGTATACATAAGCTGTAAAATGCAGTAACCATCAAACTAATCTTATCCACACAAAAAAAGAATTTATAATAAATTTATGAATTATTAATAAGTTGTTGGGCGAAGACAAATCCACTACCAACAAAGAGAGAAATACAAAATAAAGAAATTTGCCGAACGATGCAAAGATGATCCAGTGCAATTACCCTCGAAGGAAGAGGGCAAGTCATGGCCTTGGCTAGAGTACTTGCGAAACATCACAAAACACGCACCTGGAGAGATCACCAGGTCCTCAGAGGGACGTAACAAGATACATAATATCATGCTAATATGATCTGTCAAAATAATAAAATAATACAAAAGACTATCCTAGACACAAATATCCAAAGGGGATTCTAACCATCTAATGTGCAATTTAGAGGACAACTTTCATTGTGCATGGGTGGAATTTAGGCTATAAGTACGTAACTCGCATCCAATCATACGTATCCGGCCGTAACGTCCAAAACGTCAGAGGGTATCTGCAAATATAATCTCGCCATAGTTTCTTTCGAAAACTATGGTTTACCTGTTTGGCTTCCCATACGCACTAGTGACAGTCCTTCCCCAATATTTCCTACACTGACCAAGTCATGTCCATGATCCGCCCAGTTTTGTAACTGCTCGAGTCTCTATACCTTAATCATAGCAGTTAGGATCTATCCGTCATACGACAATAGAGATGGCCAGTCAATAAGTCAGCCCCTAGTAAAATGTCTCAAATCATGTAGTGTGAGTGTCATGGCCAAAGGAGATATAAGGATATCCTCCAATAAGAAGGTAGTCGGCCAAAACTAAGTCAACATACATAAAATAAGTAACGACTAATAGAGTCACTTGCACCCAAGTATGGCTTGGACGCGCAGTTTATTATAAAAATAACAAATATGGAACAAAGTAACTAAATGCTGAAAATAAATAATATGACAGTAAATTAGCAAGGTATACTTGCCTGGTGTGGTGCGATGATCAAGGTGGCACCGACTATGATTTCAAAGTTGTAAGACGTCCTCCGATGATGGCACGGGCTGTTACACGGGTCCAAAAAATTAGTTAGGGTTGATGGGAGGAAGTACAGATTTGGTAAGGGAATAGGACAATGGGTTTAGTCATGGAAGAGAGGATAATAATTGAAGGAAATTGAATTTATATATATATATATTAATTAATATATATATATATATATTATTTATATATATATATATATATACGACTTTTGAAAATTATTTTATAATACTTGAAAATATAATTTATTTGTCAAATATGTTTTCAAAATAACTACTCAAAAAGTCGAAAGTCATTTTAGGAAAAAAACTCTAAGGTTATAAAACATGATTTTAGGTAGAAACTATATTTAATTAATTAAAATATTTGATTAAATATTTGATAGCTATCAAAATTATTTTAGGGTTGGGATCCTTAATTTGTCAAAGTATAATCTTTTTAGGCCAAAACTATAAATGGTATGATAATAATTTATCACCATTATTATTTAGAAATTATTTTAAAGTATATTAATCTTAATAAATACAGATATACAAAATAATACTATATATATACAAAAAATAACAAAGTTACATTAATGCTTAATTAAATAGCCAGTATAAGTAATTATGCCTATTATTATAGCATATGTACTACTCATACCATACTTATAATAAAAAAATCTATAGTCTAGTAAAAGAAAATAATAAAAAATCTACTCTCTGCCCCCACTTCGAGAAAAATTATTAGGTGCTCCCGGCTTACCACTGGATGTGCTGAGTGGTGAGCCCGGTCCAATGAACAATGGACACTAGGCAATTAAGATTATTGTTAATATTAATTTTAAGATTAACAATTAATATTAATATTAAGATTAACAATTAAGATTAACATTAACTTTAATTTTAATGTTAATATTAATATTATTGTTAATATTAGTTTTATTGTTAATATTAAGATTAATATAATATTAATATTAATATTAACATTAATCTTAATATTAATATTAAGATTAATTGTTAATTTTAATTGCCAAGTGTCCATTGTTCATTGGACCGGGCTCACCACTCAGCACATCCAGTGGTGAGCCGGGAGCACCTAATAATTTCTCCCACTTCGAGGCTAACTCTATTCTTTTCTTTCCTTTCTTTCATAGTGTTGTGAACGAAAGTAAGGGGAAGAGATTAAAAATAAAGAATACATATAGAGGGGGCGAAAGGAGTGTCAGAAGCAGAGAGTTTGAGAGAAAGAGGGAAAAAGTAAGAAAGCATGAATGGAGAGATGAAGGGGCTTACCGGAGAGGAGTTCCGATAGAGCGACGTGGAGGTGAAGGCGGTGCTCGCAGAGGTGGCCGAATCCGGTTGGATCTGGCGGTGGAGGCACCAGACCCGGCATCCAGGCGGTAGGAGCGTCCAGGTGTGCTCGATATGGCGAGGAGAAGGAGGTGGGGCACGGACGCCGTGGCGTACACGGAGGAGGCGGATGCACGGGGGCTGTTCGAGCGAACGGTGTGCGAGTTCGGCGGCGGCAAGGGCCGGCGCTTGTTCGACAGAGGAAAGAGGGGTAGATGATCGCGAAGTTGATCAGAAGGGGTTCAAGGGCTCCCTGTGCTAGCGGTGACAGTGGGCTCGTAGTCCAGGCTGCCGGGATCTGCGGCGCGTGGTCGATAGGTCGGGACGGACGGGGTCGCAGAGGAGTCGGCGGATCACGGAGGTACGTGGCGATGATGGTGTTATTTTTCTTTCGGTTTTGGGGGTTTCTAGTGGACGACCGGTCACGGTGGCGGTGACTGTGTTCATTTTGGAATTTTGGTGGTGGTGCGTGTTTTTGTTTGTCTTGGTGGTTGTCGCCGTGGCGGGTAGGCGGATGTCCACGGGTGTGGTGGTGATGGTGACGACGATCGCGGGATGGTTGTGGTTTTGTGTTTTTCGTTTATGGCCGTGGTGGTGACGAATTTTGGAGGTTTGGGTGGATCCGACGGTATATCGGGAAGGAGTGGAGGTGATGGTAGCGTTGTGGTGCGGCAAAGCTGGGGCGGCGTGATGGCGGTGTGGCTGTCGATGGTGCTGGCGGTTATGGCCAGGAAGGAGATGGCTGGGTCGAAGGTTGGCTGGGGACTCGGCTCGCTCGGACGTGGTGGTGGCAAGGGTCTAGGTGTGCAAAGTTCGGGAAGGTTGGGATGACGATGGACGGTGACTGGAGACTGCATCTATTGGATAGTATTTGGGTCGTGAGTTTTGTGTCGCAGAATGTCCGACACGAAGATGGTAAAAATGTATATGTAAATATGGAATACGACATGGAGGGGACACGTACACGGACACGATACACAGTTCTTGTGGAGGAATAATTATGGAGTAATTTGGCTTGTGGAATTAATAGAAGAGGTGCAAGGAGTCTCTCATTATATAGGAGGTTGACTCCTAGTTTGATAAAGATTAGGAAGAATTTAAAACCCGCTAGATAATCCTTTTGTGATTTAAATCAAATCAATATCTATCCATTCAAATTCCATCCATATTAAATTTCTATTTTAAATTTAAGGCTATCAAAAATAAACGAAATCTTTTTCCAAATTTTAATAGCTATATTTAATTAAATATTAAATCAAATAAATTTTCAAACTTAAATTTTGTAAAGTATAATAATAATTATATTTCAAAATTCACCATAAATATATGTAATTATTTGAAATATGTTTTTGCAAATAAATCAAATAATTAGTATTTTCAAAAATCAAAAGTATACATGAAATTTAATTTCATGTACTTCCATGCGATAGAAATTATTAACCATATTTGTATAATAGGTAAAATAGCTTTCACAAAAAAATAGAAAGTGTTTTGACAAACATTAAAGCAAGCAAAATTTTAATTAGTATTTCGATCCAAAAATATATATTGTATATTTCGTAAAAGTTTATAATAAATAAATTCTGATTTAATTAACTATTTTGTATCGAGCATTTGTACTAGTCCTACAATACCAAATGAAAAAAAAATACCCAAAAAAAATTCAAAATTATAGTAAAATTTTGGGGTTTTACATCCTACCCAACTTACAAGAATTTTGTTCTCGAAATTAAGAATGATTAGGGGGTTGAGAAGGTACAGGGGTATATCGATACGGAACACGATCGAACATTAGGCGAGGCAAGGAGACTACGTTTAATATAAACATGCACCGCGATTTTGATATCTCATTTTTTTTTAAATCATGAACATGGAATTGAATGTGGGTCGCTAGCTATGATAACACGAATTAGAGAATAGTAAGGAACCGAATAGATTAAAAAGAATAATTTAGACATTAGGAGAGACGGTTTCTTGAGAGAATATAAACGTCTAGATTTAGATTTGATTCGTTCTCGAGTTTCAAGAAGGTCAAGATAATGAATCTAGGGTCGATGAAAGGACGAGTAGTTTAAGACGAAGATAAAGTCACATTGAGTGGTAATGGGCATAAGTGATAGGACAGCTAGAGGAAATTCACGTACAAGCGCCTTTGTCCTTCTAAAATAGGTGAAGGGCAAAGCAATATAGTGTTCGAAGACGACAACATTGACTACGATTACGTGGTTCAAAGGCGACTGAATAATAGAATTGCCAAGGTAGTTGTGGATGAGACTCTAGAGGCCAAGTTTAACTATGTCTCCATCCACGTAGAACGATATCTAAAAAGCAAACCAAAGTGCACTAGATTGATCAGACCATCATGCACCGATTCTGATTAGACAATATGTTAGTAAGAGCGCTCCCTAAAATATGTCATAAACAAGCTCGATAAGGAATGAGCTTGCAAAACTAGGCTATATTAGCATCATTAGTCAAGATAGTCCAAAAAATAAGTACAAGAGGTAATGATTGACAAAAAATATGAATAGTTCAAGTTTCTTAAAAATCTAAGTCTCGTCCGAAGTTTGAGTCCATAGTTGTCCTAGTGTTTCCTTGTCTATGGCTTGGTTGGCTAGATGGGTTAGGGTCCTCTACAGTAGAAGTAAACTTATTAATATAGGTCACAAGGACAAAGGGAGAGTTAGGTCGTGGGGTATTCTACCCAACTTACAAGAGTTAAACTAGTAGTATGATGGGTCTATGGAATATATCTATCAAGTATGGGTGTCTTCCTAACCACTATCAAGCACGAACGAAGGATAAGATTTTACGGTAGAGGGAATCAAGCAAGATGCCAAGCAAGGGATTCAAAATAGAATCGAGGAAGGAGGTCAAGTATGTGGATGAGATCCTAAACTCTAATCCTATACGCAGGCTTGCTTGGCACGGTAAAGTAACCAAACAAATTATCTTGACCTGTATGGGCCACCACAAAATTTGTAATGTCCCAGTCCCAAAATACTTAGGACAAGTACATAAACATTCCAGCTGTATACATAAGAAGCATACTCCAATATATGGAACCTCGTACGTATACATAAGCTATAAACTGCAGTAACCATAAAACTAATCTCATCCATAAATATAGAAGAAAGAATTTATAATAAACTTATGAATTATTATTTACACAAGTTGTTGGGCGGAGACAAATCCATTACCAACAAAGAGAGAGACAAAATGAAGAAATTTCCCGAATGATGCGAAGATGATCCAAGTGCAATTACCCTCGAAGGAAGAGGGCAAGTCATGGCCTTGGCTAGAGCACCTGCGAAACAACACAAAACACGCACCTGAAGAGTTCACTAGGTCCTCAGAGGGACGTAACAATACATATATCATGCTAATATGAACTGTCAAAATAATAAAATAATATACAAAAGACTATCCTAGACACAAATATGCAAAGGAGATTCTAACCGTCTAATGTGCAATTTAGAGGACAACTTTTATTGTACATGGGTGGGATTTAGGCTATAAGTACGTAACTGGCATCCAGTCATACGTATCCGACCGTAACGTCCAAAACGTAAGTGGGTATATGCAAATATAATCTCGCCATAGTTCCTTTTGAAAACTATGGTTTACCTGTTTGGCATTCCATACGCACTAGTGACTGTCCTCCCCCAATATTTCCCATACTGACCAAATCATGTCTATGACCCGCCCAGTTTTGTAACTGCTCGAGTCTCTATACCTTAATCATAGCAGCTACGATCTATCTGTCACACGACAATAGAGATGGCTAGTCATAAGTCGTGCCCCTAGCAAAATGTCTCAAACCGTGTAGTGTGAGTGTCATAGCCAAAGGAGATATAAGGATATCCCCCAACAAGAAGGTAGTCTGCTAAAACTAAGTCAACATGCATAAAATAAAGTAATGACTAATAGAGTCGCTTGCACCCAAGTATGGCTTGGACGCGCAGTTTATTATAAAAAAACAAATATGGAACAAGTACTAATGCTTGAAGTAAATAATATGATAGTAAATTAGCAAGGTATACTTGCCTGGTGTGGTGCAATGATCAAGGTGGCACCGGCTATGATTTCGAAGTTGCAAGACGTCCTCCGATGATGGTACGGGCTGTTCCATCGGGTCCAGAAAAATTAGTTAGGGTTGATGGAAGGAAGTACGAATTTGGTGAGGAATAGGACAGTGGGTTTAGTCATGGAAGAGAGGATAATAATTGAAGGAAATTGAATAATTACATACATACACATATATATATATATATATGACTTTTGAAATTATTTTATAATACTTGAAAATATAATTTATTTGTCAAAATGTTTTTCAAAATAATTACTCAAAAGTCGAAAGTCATTTTTAGGAAAAAAAAACTCTCTAAGGTTGTAAAACATGATTTTTATAGAAACTATATTTCATTAATTAAAATATTTTAATTAAATATTTGAAAACTATCAAATAATTTTAGGGTTGGGATCCTTAATTTGCCAAAGTATAATCTTTTTAGGCCAAAACTATAAATGGTATGATAATAATTTATCACCATTATTATTTAGAAATTATTTTAAAGTATATTGATATTAATAAATAAATATACAAATAATACCATATATAACAAAATAATACCAAATATAGTAATGCTTAAATAGCCAGTATAAGTAATTATACCTATTACAGTAGCTAATGTACTACTAATAGCATACTTATAATAAAAAAATCTGTAGTCTAGTAAAAAGAAATAATAAAAAATCTACTCTCTGCCTCCACTTCGAGGCTAACTCTATTCTTTCCTTTCCTTTCTTTCACAGTGTTGTGAACGAAAGTATGGGAAAGAGATTAAAAACAAAGAATACATAATAGAGGGGGAAAAGGAGTGTTTGGAGCATAGAGAGTTTTGAGAAGAGGAAAAAATGAGGAAGCATGAATGGAGAGATGAAGGGGCTTACCGGAGAGGAGTTCCTGTAATCCCCCAAAGTTTTGGAGGATTTTTTTTTCTTTTTTTATATTATATATTGATTAAATATTTAGTTTGGAATTACTTTATCTTTAATTATTATTATTTAGATCAATGTTATTATGTGTAATTTAAAGTATGGAATTTATATTATTTGTAATTGATTTAAGAAGGCATTTATTAGTCCTGCCATAGCAATAGCAGGTAAATATTTATACAAACATTTATTCAAGTATATTAGAAATATTCTTGGATTTTAAGAAATTTGTATTATTTTAAATTTTACGTATTTGTCACAAATAATGAATAGCCTTGAATTTAACTACTGAAATTATTTTTAATATTAAAAGTAGCAGTAGTGGCTACACTATAGGTAATTTGGTACAAGAAAGTCTTTATTAAAAATATTTTAGAAATAATTTTATTTTTCTTTTCTCCTAAAATTTTACAAAAAAATTATTTGGACTAAAGGACATGTGTGATATACATGTTACTAGGATTGTATATATATATATATCTATAATATATATATATTATATATATATATATATATATATTATATATATATATAATATATATATATATTTTTAGATTCGGATCAAAAGTCCCCTTAGAAAACCTCCTAACCCCCCCCCTCACTCTAATTCGTAATATTATTGTTAATATTAATGTTAATATTAATGTTAATGTTAATATTAATGTTAATATTAATATTAATATTAATGTTATGTTAATATTAATTTTTTAATTTTTTTATGTTAATGTTAATGTTAATGTTAATGTTATAATGTTAATATTAATTTTAATGTTAAGTTTAATGTTTTTTTAGTATTTAATGTAATATAACATTAATATTAACTTAACATTAATATTAACATTAATATTACAAATTAGAGTGAGGTGTTTTTTAGGGGGTTTTCTAAGGGGTTTTTGATCCGCTTCCATATATATATATATGTATATATATTATATGAGCTTTTCGTGTAAATAATAATAATAATAATATTATTATTAATACCGAACAGTAGCTGCTAAGACCCTTGCAACTAAGACCCCCATACCCTTGAGACCCGACCCCATACTTCTAATACCAACCCACCCCATGTGCTTCTAAGACCCCCACCCCATGCTGGCTGCTTCTTTGATCCCGAGCTCCCTCAAGTTTCCTTTCCGCGAACCGAGAGATTTTGATGGAATCAAAATCTTGAACAAATCTTCCAATTTTTATTTAATCCAATCCTAAACCCAAATCTCTTGAGATTAACCCAAATCGAGTTTAATCCAATGCGGATTTAAGAAGACTCAACGAACCGTCTGCTAAAAAAAAAATTCGTTTCCTTCTCCCCGAAAATCGCCTGCGAAGAGAAAAAAATCGAGTTCAAAGATTTCGTGAGACTCGCTGAAGTCCTCCAGCTTCCTGAGTCGCCTGCGCAGAACCTGACCGCCCCTCCACCGACGATCATTGAAAAACTCGGGAAACAGAGCATACTCTGCTTTATACACCGCCAGGTGCCCAACTTTGCTAGTAATTTTCTTCAATTTGCGTAACCAAACTTCGATCTAATTAACCCTATAGAGAGCCATATAACCCTCTAGATATCCCACCAATTGGATGGGATATATGCAACGATTAGTTGGAAAAATCGACGCCAAGTCGATGAAAAACCCACTGTTATATGGACAGAATTATGACTTCGAGTATCCCTGTTTTGAGATAATTTTTGACCAACCTAGCAAAAGTTTTAGAAATTTTTCTAAACACAATTAGCCAACATATAGAAGTTCAATCCCTTCTTTCAGTTTAATTTTTTTCCCTGTATACAAAGAATCTTGACTTCAAGTTGAGAGAAAGTTGATTTTAAAAACAATGAAATTCCAATAAACCAACCGATACGGCATGTGCCCCGACAAATCGGCGACATAGTCGCACACATATACATCGAAAGGCCGTATGAATGTTATCAACGTGTCGAACTGATGGAACTCAATTTCGTTGTGTGTATGCGACGAATCTGTGCGTATCCGTCGAGATGCCCCCGTATTGATTTTTGCAAACTTGACCATACTTTGTGCACTTTTGTCAAATCGAGACGAAACTTGTGCCATCAGGACCGTATCATTTTTCTGGTCCTATGCCAAGTTTGGTCCGATTCTGGGAATGTCAACCGGAACGCCAAATTGGCGGACCTGCGACCCTCTAACGGAGATTTTGTGCACGGCCTGCCGGAATCCAACCTTTGGACATACGGTTGGGTTCGTCTCCTCAACCCGATCCGTAGACATGTAGATTGACTTTAGAGACCGTAGGTTCTGGCACGCATTTTGGTATAAATGTCCAACGGCGGACATCGTTTTGACCCAAATTATGATTTTGCCCCTGTTCCAGAATTAGATTTTTGGACAAGCATTTCCTAGGTATTTCTTTTTGCCAAATCTGTTCGTGAGTTTATTTCACATCCGTCGTTCGTAAAGTTGGCTTTCAGTGCTTCCCTATTCTGACGATTTGAGTCATCAGCATCGCCATTCTGCACACTACCTCCAGGCAAGATCCTTCCATTGCTGATAATTTTACTTTAGCTCATATTCATGT
>JANAVB010014552.1:0-27500 GCA_029216955.1 Iris pallida
ACATTGACCGAGAGATTTGCTATGAATCTTCTGATATATGCCAAGCATCCTTGTAGGCCTTGAAGCTCTTGGAGATTCTTTGGGGGAGCCATGTCCAAGATTGCCTTAGTCTTCTCAGGGTCAATATGAATACCCTTGGCTGTGATGACGCCCAAGAACTTGCTACTGGAGACTCCCAAGAAACTTAGTTGGATTCATCTTTAGTCGATGTGTCCGTATCAAGTCGAACAATGTCCTCAGGTCGTCCAAATGGCTGGATTTCTTCTTGCTTTTAATTGTAATGTCATCAACGTTACATTCTACCATTTTTTGGAGGTGTTTACGAAATATGGTGGTCATAGCCCGCTAGTATGTTGCCCCTGCATTCCTCAACCTGAAGGGCATTATGTGCAACAATATATCCCTTTTAGAGTCTGGAATGAAGTATGCTTTTTGTCTTTAGGAACATCTTGATCTGGTTGTAGCCCGAGAAACCATTCATGAAGGACATACGCTCGAAGCCACAAGTGTTATCAATCATCACGTGGGTGATCGGAAGGGAAAACTCGTATTTTGGAAAGGCCGAGTTGAGATCCCTGAAGTCTATGCAGACCCAAATCTTCTCATTTTTTTGGTGACTGGGACAATGTTATACACCCAATTCGGATGCTTCTTCTTGCGAATAAAGCCATTCTCCATGAGTTTGTCGACCTCTTTCTCAATAGCATTCATGATGTTGGGGCAGAAATACAGCTGTTGTTGTTTGACAGGCTTAGCATCGGGTAAGATGTTGAGACGGTACATGGCGACTTACGGGTCTAAACCCGGCATGTCTTCATAGCTCCAAGCAAAGACATTGATGTACTCTCGAATGAGCTGTATCAGAGATTCTTTACCTTCTCTAGTCAAGCTTTTGCTGATGAAGATGGGTTTAGGGAAAGCCTCATCTCCCAGCTCGACTTGGATGACCTCATCTTCAGTGGGAGGTTCGTGCTATTCGAAGTACTATTCCTATTGGGATCCTGGCATTGAGCCCAGGGTTTATCATCGAAGAATTCGAGTATTTGGTCTTTATCCTTGACTAGGGGATCTGCAAAGACCATATTGACGGACAATATCTTTTTGAAGGCTCGGCCGATACTAGTATCAGAGTCCCAGGTTGAGGAGTCAGAGGAATATGAATGCATGAGGACCACCGGCTCTGAGCTCTTCAAAGTTGTTGTGGGTGTAATATAACCCAACCCCCGGCAAGTACGTTGGTAGTAATTTTGGGACTTTTCCTTTGGAGCACGAAATCGTAAAGAAAGGCGTTGGCCTTTGCCATAGTTCAGTCCGCTATCGTTGTTTAAGTCGTAACCCATCTTCTGGATAAGGTATTTGACTTGAGTAGTGTAATGGTAGAGTTGCATCTTACCGTTATCGGGTTCTGGTTCTGCCAGAGCCAGCCGCTGAGGATGCTCCAATCGATCGAAGATGATGGGTTATTCCCCTTTTTTTCGCTGGAACCAAGAAGTAGGTGCCTCGGTGATAGACAACTCGGCTTACAAGATTAGCGGTTGTCACTTGTGTTTGCAACATATATAGAGCGTTGTCTGAGAAATACTTAGTGTTCCAGTATGCACACTATTAGTGTTATATACTAAAAGCATCACTTTTGTAGTAACCTTATTTCCTTAAATTTTGAATAAGAATCATATGGGCAAATGTTTGCATATTGTATTTGTTGCAAGTGTTAATGTAAATGTCTGATATTCTATATTGTAGATAATATGGTGTGTGGTGTCACACAGAAGATCATATTATCAGTTTTCTATGGAGTATATAAATAGTTCACAACCTAGATGGACTTGGATAATCTATTGGAAAGGTTGTAGTGTAATATGGTATTAGTCTATCTTGACTATAGGTTTATACTAGTACACTTTGTGTGTATTGAATAGGACCACTTGAGGTTGTTCTCTTTGTACTGACTACATAAAGAGAAAAAACACCTCTGTTATTATGGATGCTTGTGCTCTTAATCCAGATATAATAATGGACATGTATATGCAGTGTACATTACTTTGACTCATAAAAGAGTGAGATTCATTATGGATCAACAACCTCTATGAATTGGGTAATAATATTGTATGTATGATGGGCTGTTGATTATAAATGGAATCCATGTCCCGATACATCGGGTTGATGATGTCCTCTTAAGGAGCTCATAAGGATTGTCATGTAAATCCTGCAGGTGGATTATATCCGACATGACAAATAAAGTTGAGTGGTACTACTTAAGGGTAAAAGATGTCGAATCAATATAGTTGTCAGTAACTTAATTTGATCGACGGACATACGATATCTTAACATGCGGAGCCAAACGAGCATATAATAAAAGGAGCCCACAAACATAATTTAGGATTATGGAGGTAGTGCAACAATAGCTCATTAGTGGATCGAGCTATTGTTAATGGGCCTGGATTGTGTGTTCGGGCTGAACACGGGATATCCAGATCCATTAGGAGGCCTAACCCTAATTTCTCCTTATGGTCCCTGCCGTAGCCTATATATATCCTCTATTCTCTGGCCGCCAGATTACGGATCAAAAATCTAAAATTTTCTCTAAATTCGTGATTCACGTAAGGAGAGAAAGAAAGGGCTGCCAAGGAGAAGAAAAGGTTGGGAGATCGTCGCCCACACGATGTCCAACTCGAGGAAGGAATACGTGCAGAAGATCTTGGGGTCGTCCGCTCGAGATTGCCAGGAATTACTTGTCTCCTTCCGCCGCAGGTATAATTCGTGAACCCTAGTTTTCGCCTATGAAGGGTTAGAACACGTATTAGATCTGTTTAACTTTCTATCGATCAATACGCACACCAAAGGAAGGGTCCTGGGAATCCCTGGTTCTATCCCACACGACTAATTCAAAGACAACTTTCTATTAATGAAATACGAAATCTTATCCCGAGGGATTACATCATCTAAGGAGTGTGCCTCGGTATTGGCGCATATGTTGTCTTCCAACTCTTCATCTGTGAGCACTAGGGCTACCATGGAAGAAGGTGGAGGAGGTTTCCCCTTCAACTTGACTACCAAGAGGGCTGTAGTCGGAGGTTCCTACGACCTCAGAGTTGGCTTTGGGGCCTTTCAGGGAAGCCTTATTTGCATAGGCTCCTGGCTAACAGCTAATTTCATCGAGGGCGACTGAGCTGGAGTCTTTCTTCGAAGCTGGATGACGAGAGAAGCTGACGTCTTAGGAGGTCTCCCTTTCAATCGAACCCTCAATGGTTCTTCTGCTATAGCCATGCTTTCTGGTGCAGTATCTGCCTCATCGTCGGCATCATTGGCATCATCGTCCCAAGGGACTGACTTGTACAAATCGATTTCAGCAAACTCGGTCTTGATAGTCCCGCCACTGGCCATATACTTCATACAGTGGTGGAGAGTCGAGGGCATAATCATATATTCATGAATCCATGGTCGACCCAATATAGCATGTTATAGTTTATATCAGCATTAATGACGTAACAAGTCGGGCCTGTCTGGAGATCGCCTATTTGGCATTTCAGGCAAATTTTGCCCAAGGGCTCACTCTTTCCAGCATTGAAGCTGCTGATTGTAGTATTTGACGCAGTCAGCCAATATATTAGGATCCCCAAAGCTTGGAGTAAACTCCGAGGGATGATGCTAAGAGAAAAGCTGTAGTCGATGTGGATGCGATCGACCTTAATGGCACTAACATATCTCGTGTAGTACAAAGGCCTACTGTACCCGTTGTTCTTCAGTAACATGTCCTGCTAAGTGAAGGTGATGCTAGGAATCACCTCGACCATACTATGACAATGTGGGCAAGCGGTAGGATCCTCCTTAGGCGGTTGCACCTGAGCGAAGAAGGAGTCAGCGTTATGTAAAGCTTCGTAGAGGACGTCTCGAGTCTCTTTAGAGAGATAGAGGAGCTCGAAGAGTAACAGTCGAGCCAAAGTATTGGCAAGCTGATCCAATATATCGAAGTTGTAGGGCTTGATCGACCCTACAGCCGAGTCATTTCTCAAAGGTTTGTCAAAGTGAACCTCCTTTTGCCTTTGTTTATCTGTGGTAGGGGCTTGAGATGGGCCTATTTTTGACACCTCGGAGGCAGAGGCCACAACCGGTGGAGATGTTTCTTCCTCTGGAGCTTGGTTATCTTCTCGCTGGTGAGCCGAGCGAGTGGTAACCAGAGTGTCATCAGTCGATGTAGAGGCCGAACAACATGATTTGACTTTCTTTTCCTTGACAGAGTGTGCTACAGGCACCATCATGTCAGGGGCAAGATCAGGATAGACCAACATAACTTTGCCTCGCAGCGTTATAAATAGGATGAGGACCTGAGCATTTTCACGAGCCGATGGAAGATTGACTACTTCCATCGTTGCTCTCGGGATGGGACGACGTCGTCTTGAGCCTCTGTCTTCGAAAAACTTCTAAACTGAAGAGTGACCATGTTGGTAGTAACAGTCTTTTCTTCAAAGTCAAGTGAGATGACTTTGGCGTCGATAAGGCCCTAGATTTGTCTTTTTAACACGTTGCAATCGCGTATTAAATGGTGGACATACTGGTGATAGTGGCAATACTTCGTATTGTCCACATTTTCTACTTCATTGGGCACTTTGGAGGTATGAGTTGAAGCTTGCCACCCATTGTCAACATATTGAAGAGTTCTAGTGTGTTTTTATCGTTGAAGGAGTAGGTCTCTTTCGGCCTCTACGCTTCGATCGGCTGCGGGTTCATTGTTACTTAACCCATGGAGATGTTAACGGTCATGGCCTACTTCCCTTTACCGTCCTTGGGAACGGGGTTATTGCTAGATGAGCGCCTCCCTTTGTCATCGAGTGATGGAAAACTCAATTCTAATAGCTGCGTATCTCGAGCTTTTTTCTGCCACATTTGCCTCTGTAATGAAAGGTGTCCACTCTATGCATGGAGCACTATGCCATAATTTGATTACAGGAAGCATATTTTTGTGGCATGAGTCCATAAGCATGGGCTCGGGTATCCCAGCAGGTAACCTCAAGGCTTTCTGGTGGAAGCGCTCAATGTACGTGCGTACAGGTTCCTTCTCCTTCTGGACGATGTCCATGAGAGTCGACATTGTCATGTCCATTTCCCGTTCATAGAATCGATTGAGGAATAGACGCTTCAAGTCTTCGAACGACAAAATACAGTTGTCCGGAAGGCTATAAAACCATTCGTAGGCCGCACCCTGCAGAGCTCCTACGAATATATTGGTAAGCAGAGTATCATCCTTTGGTAAATGCCCGATTACTGAGGCAAAGTACCTCAAGTATCGACGAGGAGACTCCTTCGCATCGAATGGCATGAGCGTCTGCTGATTGTGTTTGGGTAAATAGATTGTAGCAACGAAATCGTAAAGCACAATACTCTAGAGGGGGGTTAATAGAGTTGGCAGCGGAAATATGCTAATTAAAATTTGTTAGCAGCAAGATCACATAATAATAATCACAACTAAATAATGTAAAGGCAAAGATAAGAAATCAAACGCAAAGATAGCGATGTATACTAGTTTCCCTCTGTTGAGGACTAATCCAGTCGGTAGAACTCTTGTTACCAGTTGAATCCACTATTGGCAAAACCGCAAGTTTTCTTAGGAAGTCCTTGTAACTTCTACAACGCGAGCTTTGATACGAAGAACTCGTCCAACTTCAATTGTGAAGAGGTATTCTTCAATCAAGCCTTCTGATTACAATCTCTCAGAAACTTCTAGACCGCACCGCACTGGCAAATCGACTAGAGGATTGTAATTGGCTTGGGATCTGAAATTTAAACCTCAAGAAAACTCTTTGGAAGATTGAAAGCTTTAGACAGAGAGAAGATTGAAAGTGAATGAGTGAATTGAAATGATCGAAATCCTTCTCTATTTATAAGAATTCCAAAGACAGAATTCGGGCAGAACTCGATGAGGAAATCTCGGTCAAATCCGCAACTGCAGGAGGACCAAGTTCCAGAGAATTCAAAAATCAAAACGGCTACTAACCGAACTCTGGCCGAACTCTGGCCGAGTTCTATCAGGGTTAGGTTAGGTTTTTAAAATCAGTTTTTGGGGATTTTTGAAAACCTTTTTGAAAACCTTTTTGAAGCTTTTGTTTAAATGAATGTTTTTCAAAACAAAGGACATTTTAAAAGTATTTTGAAAACATTTTAGAATAGCCTATTTGTCAGTACGACTCGGTGTACAACATATTTCTAGACTCAATAAAATGAAAAATACATTGCTAAAAGAAATACAGACTCGAACAGGCAAACATCGCTTCGGTCTTGAACTGTGTAGATAGCTGTTCTTGATCATGTCCAAGAGTCCGATACATCCTGACTAGCTTCATATATCCAGACAGAGTTTGATCAATTATTAAAATCAGTTTGACCATATGACCAATGGGCCAACAATCTCCCCCATTTTGATAATTGACAAACTATGAATGATATAACATTTAAGCTTGAAATAAAATCAAAAATAGTTCATGTCCTGTATTTTCTCAAAAAGAAATGTTAGATCTTTATTTTTTTCCCCGTTGTCATTTAGCAAAATAATTGCAAAAGAGAAAAACTCTCCAGCAATCAATACATAAATAACAAACAGTGAAGAAACACAAGAAAATAATCATGATAAAAAATAGTAAAGAAAATATGAATGACATCACAGACGTATTTGTACTCAGGCAGTTTATAATAAATAAAGAATTATATCACAGACAGTTATTAAAGCAGAAAAACATGCTAAGTAAATAAACTGATGTGAACTATAAACTACGAAATCCATGAAATGATGTCCAAAAGAAAAACATAAAGATATCCAGTACAAGTCCTGATAAAAAAGTCCAAAAAGATATAAAAACTTGGAATGTCGGAGCATTTCCAAGTATACAGTAGATAATGTCTAAGTCTCAAAAATCAGATAACATATCACAACTCCTCCTCCTCCTCCTCCTCCTCATCATCATCAGCATGACCAGTATGTCCAGAAGGACCGGTTGCAGAGGTACCCGCACCAGAAGGGTGAGGAGGAGCACCAGTGTAAAACTCACCAACATAATCTCGAGGAGCACGGTCAGAACGGTACCAATCATATGCATTATCGACCTGAAAGTAGGCACGAACGGCCTCATCCTCACAACGGTAACCAGAGAAAGCTAGATTTCTAGGAATAGAACCGGCAGAATATCCAGTCTGGGCGAAACGAATATCAGCTAAAGAATTTACAATCGCCTGATAACGGGTGACGTCACGGAACTCACGTTCGCGAGCCATGTTCGTCATAGAGACGTGCAAATCTGAAAGGTGCTAGTGTATGCACTCAAATGTCATAGCATACTGCTGAGGAGGTGGAGGAGGTGGAGCAGTAGCATGAGCAGTAGGAGGAGCAGATGCAGTCATACTACGACGAGATAACTTGAGAAACTTGGACTCAGGGTCTTGAGTACAAGTAGATAAATCAATGTCGAAACGCTGGAAGATGCGTGGAAGAATCATCGCATAAGAGAGATTTCTATCTCTTGCACGACAACGTCCCATCATCTGAATAATGGTCTTAGGGGCAGAAAATGGAATCCCCTTAAGAATGTGATACATAGCAGATAATTCAAGAGACGTGACATCATCCTTTAAAGTAGATTTCGGAAGGAGAGTTGAGTAAATGATACGGTGCAATTCATAATTAAATAAGTTCAATTTGTTTGCCTTGAACTTTCCAAAGAGAACTCTATCAGGTGCAGAGTTCCGCTTTGAAACTAGTAAGTGTCGTGCCTTCGGGGAAATCAAACTCAGTGATGTCAACAAGCGGTTCACCTTCGTTGGGAATACCAAGGATCTTTGCTAAGAGAATATCATTTAAATTGATATCTAATCCTCCAACACGAGTGCTTACATCAAACGTGTTTAATATAATATTGCAGTAAAACAGTCTAATGGCATTAATTGCTACGGGGAAACAGAGTTTAACAAAATGCTGTAACCCTAATGCCTTGAAGAAATGGCGATAATCTGGAAATACAGTCCACTTGATGGGAGCGCCTGTGCTTATGGATCTCATGGAAAAATCTCCATACCACAGTAGGGCTTGATCTAGGGTTTGAAAGTAAAACCCGTCGAACGCGCCATCGCTAGATTGGACTGGCAAAAAGAGGGAATCCATGGGTGGATTCGAAGATGAACCTTCCTCACTTGGGTTGGTTGTCTTCTTCCTCTTGAAGGGGTTAAATCCCTTAGGTGCCATTTGTGTAATAAAAGAAAATATGCACAAAAATAAACGGAAGGAAAATAAGGAGTTATACCTTCTGAAATTTGAGTATGTTGTAGAGAACGACGAACTCCGCACGAATCCAAAGTTTGGATTGATTTTACCACTTGGATTGGAAGAAAAGGGGTGGTGAAGAACTAGGGTTAGGGGGTTCTCTCGCGTGGGTGCTGTTGCTGTTGATGTAGTTTTAGAAGCAATGAAGAAAAAAGGCTCTCGGGTTCTAGTTATATAACCTGATACCTTCAACCGAACTCGGGCCGAATTCGGTCTGAAGTTTGGCCGAATTTGCCTGGGTTTGGTTTGAAATACTTTCTTTTTCATTGGCTCATTTCAAATATTTAATTCAAAGATTAGTAATTTTGACATTAAAATAATATAATTAATGTTATTTTATAAATTAAATTTTGTTACACAGCGACTGTTTCAGATTAGCTGTAGGAGTACTGTCCCAGCTGGCGGAGGTTCACCGGGGAACTCTTAAGTACCGCTTCGCTTCAACCGTAGTTGTGGTGACAGACAGACTCTTTATTGGCTTGTCTCTAACACAGTTTTTATATATTGAAATAAAATTATAAAATAAAATCAATTAACATTATTGACGTCCAAAATTCCTAATTCTCGACGTAAATAATTGAAATGATCTTCTGCTAGAAGTTTTGTGAAAATGTCAGCTAATTGATTCTCAGTATCTATGTATACAAGGTCAATATCTCTATTTTGATGATGATCTCTAAGAAAATGATGTCGAATCTCGATATGTTTTGTATGAGAATGACATACAGGATTCTTAGTCAAATTAATAGTGCTCGTCTTATCACAGAAAATAGGAATATGTGTATAAAATAAATCATAGTCTTCCAAGGTTTGTTTCATCCACAAAATCTGAGCACAACAACGTCCTGCGGCGATATACTCAGCCTCTGTTGTTGATAGGGCTACAGAATTTTTCTTTTTACTAAACCATGAGACTAAAGCCTTGCCTAAGAAATGACGTGTGCCACTGGTACTTTTTCTATCAACTTTGCATCCAGCAAAATCTGCATCCGAATAACCAGTAAGGTCAAGGACTTAGTTTTGGGATACCACAAGCAAACAGAAGAAGTGCCCTTAAGGTATCGAAAGATACGCTTAACTGTGCACAGATGTGATTCCTTTAGATTAGCTTGAAAACGTGCACACAGGCAAACACTAAACATAATATCTGGACGACTAGCAGTTAAATAAAGTAAACTACCGATCATACCTCGATACTTACGTGTGTCGACCGGCTTGCCTTGTTCATCAATATCAAGCTTTGTTGAAGTTGCCATCGGAGTGCCAATAGGTTTGACAATGTCCAGATCAAACTTCTTTAGCAAATCTTTTGTATACTTGGCTTGATTTATGAACGTCCCATTATCAGTTTGTTTGATTTGCAGTCCGAGAAAGAATTTCAGCTCTTCCATCATGCTCATCTCAAACTCATTCTGCATACACTTAGAAAATTCTTGACACAGAGATTCATCAGTAGATCCAAATATGATATCATCAACATAGACTTGTATTAAAAGAAGCTTACCATTAAAGGACTTAATAAAAAGTGTAGTGTCAACCTTGCCTTTTGAAAAACTGTTGTCAAGTAGAAAAGAGCTTAGACGTTCATACCAAGCATGAGGGGCTTGTTTCAAACCGTACAGAGCTTTCTTCAACTTGAAAACATGATCAGGGTTTTTAAAATCTGTGAAACCTGGAGGTTGTGCTACAAAAACTTCTTCTTTTATAAAACTATTTAAAAATGCACTCCTGACATCCATTTGAAATAATTTAAAATTATGAAAACATGCAAATACACGTAACATGCGAATGGATTCTAATCTCGCAACTGGGGCATAAGTCTCATCGTAGTCGATACCTTCTTCCTGATTGTATCCTTGAGCTACGAGTCGAGCCTTATTACGAGTCACTAAACCATTCTCATTTAGTTTATTTTGGAATACCCAACGGGTGCCAATGACCGGATGATCAATAGGCTTGGGAACAAGTTCCCAAACTTGATTCCGTTCAAATTGGTTTAATTCTTCTTGCATAGCATCTATCCAAAAACTATCACTACATGCTTCATCAATAGTTTTGGGTTCTAGCTGTGAAATAAATGCAACACTAGAAATAATATCTCTACTGGATGTACGAGTACTTACACCTTTGGTAATGTCACCAATTACCAAATCCTTTGGATGATCAGTCGTAAATTTTAATCTTTTCGGCAGACTCCGAAGGTAGCTGGTTCCTGGATCTTCTCTAGGAGGATCAGCTAGTACCGAGCTTGGTTGAGAATCAGCTGTTATTGAGCTTGGTACAGTTGGATCTTCGTCATTGTCATCGATAGTCATTTGATTCAGTTCATCAAAAGTGACGTTGATTGACTCTTCGATGATCATGGTTCGTTTGTTGAAGACTCTGTATCCTTTGCTCTTGGCCGCATAACCTAAAAATATGCCTTCATCGGCCTTTTCGTCAAACTTTTCTAAATTGTCTTTTGTATTAAGAATAAAACATTTATAACCAAATATTCTAAAATATAAAACTGATGGAATTCTATCAAACCATAACTCAAATGGAGTCTTCTTCAATTTAGGTCGAATTAGAACTCTATTGAGAACAAAACAAGCTGTATTGACAGCTTCAGCCCAGAAATATTTGGGTAGACTAAACTGGTTTAACATTACTCTGGCCATTTCGGATAGAGTTCTGTTCTTTCGTTCCACAACTCCATTTTGGTGTGGAGTCCTAGGGCAGAAGAACTCGTGTACAAAACCGTGTGTGTCACAAAATTGCTCAAACTCTGCATTCTCGAATTCACCACCATGATCGCTTCTAATACGAGTGATCATGTAACCTTTTTCATTCTGTACTTTCTTGCAAAAGGCGACAAATTCGGATAATGCATCATTATTGCGTGTCAAAAAGTATACCCACGTGTATCTAGAGTAATCATCTACAATTACAAAAGCATAAAGCTTACCTCCGAGGCTAGCAACTTTGCTAGGACCAAATAAGTCCATATGAAGCAATTGTAGAGGTCTAGTAGTACATACTGCATTACTGACTTGAATGTGGATCTGGTAGCTTTGTTCTTTTCATATTAACTGCATACCGAATCCTTCTCGAATGTAATGTCTGGTAAACCGCGTACTAGCTTCTTTGTGGATAATCTTGAGATTGTGTCCATATTTGTGTGACCGAGTCTCATATGCCACAGATGACTCTCATCACTTGTAGCCATTAAGCATCTACCTGAAATGTTAGTTTCTTCCAACAAATAGAAAGCATATATGTTATCTTCCCTGATACATTCAAAGAAAGTACGACCAGTTGAGCTATCAACTATAGTACATTTGTCTTTGCCAAAGTTGATGCCATAACCATGATCAGCTAAATGACTTACGCTGAGTAGATTATGTTTCAACTCGGTAACCAGACAGACATCCTTAATTACAGGGTAGGGAGACTTACCAACATCACCGATACCAATGATATACCCTTTCAAGTTATTACCGAATGAGACATAGCCTTCCTTCTTTTTCTTCGACAGTGTTGCAAATAGTGTAGCGTCACCGGTCATATGCCGTGAACAACCGCTGTCGAGGATCCATTTGCTTTTAGCATGTGAAAGGTGTTCCACCTACAAAATAATTTGCAGATGAAACTTTTGGTACCCATTTCTTGTACGGTCCTGAAATGTTAGCCTTTGATATCCAAGCATAAATATTTAAATCAACAAGCTTTCTGATTCTACATGCAGGTAAAATATGACCAATGAGGTCACAATAATAAAATTGTGCATGTTGAGTGTTGAAAGCTGAGTGGTGTGCATGGTTGGTAGGTTTGGGTTTTCTAGTATAGAAGAAAGCATATCTATAATCCTGTTTGGGCTTAACCTTTTGGGGTAAAGGTTTGATAGGGTTAGGTCTGACAGTTTTTGGCTTAGAAATGTTCCGATTTTTCGGTAAGTGACACGTGTTAAGGAAGGAAGCAGCAGTCTCAGGCTGTTTTCCTAACCTAATTTCCAATCTTTTGGAAGTGTCATACAACTTAGTATAATCAGAAGTGAGTGTTTCCATTCTGATTTGTGCACTTTGAAGACTTTTCTTCTCTTTAGAAAGTTCTTCTTTGAGTTGGTCAATAACTTTGTCTTTCTCTTCAGATGACTTGGTAGTCTCGTGTAATAAGAGCTTGATAGAGGAAAGCTCACCAGACTCACTAACATTATTTCTAACCTCAGCTAATAGGTCGGTAAGTCTTCCTATTTCTCCTTTGTACTCTTTGAGTACCTTCTTAGAGGTCTGATATTTGCTACGCAGTTTCCTGTAATCACTTATCAGTTCACTGAAGGCATCTTCTAGTTGCTCAAAGGTGAAGTCATCATATATATCAACTACAGGTTCAGTAGGTACCTGATCGGATGCCATAAAGCATACGTTTGCAGCGTCTTCTGATTGTTCATCTTCTGAGTCGCTGGCTTTACTTTCATGCCAGATGCTGGTGTTGGCATATCTCCGAGATGTTGATTTCTTCAGGTTCCTTTTTTCATACCTGTTGCTCTTCTTGCTTGATAATGAGTTTGTAGGACAATCCTTCTTCATGTGTCCCTTCTTCTTACAGCCATAGCAGACAGCATTATCTTGATACCAGTTGTTACTGCTGTTATTTTCTTTGGCTCTCTTCTCATATCTTATGAATCTTTTGAATTTTCTTGCTAGGAGTACTTGATCTTCAGTATCAGATTCACTGTTGTCTGAATCAACTTCAGCAGCTTTTATGTGCTGAGCCTTGAAAGCGATCGTCTTCTCCTTTGGTGCAGTCTCTTCAAAATCTTGTAGCTCCAGTTCATGAGTGAGTAGCTTACCTATGAGTACTTCGAGGGACATAGTTGTGAGGTTGTTCCCTTCAATGATTGCAGTAGCCTTTGGAATCCAGTTCTTGGTAAGTGCTCGCAGGAGTTTACGAATCTTTTCATGGTTACTGTATTCTTTGCCTAGGGAGGACAAAGGATTTACAATATCCAGGAATCTTTCGAACATATGAGTAACTATTTCGTTGGGCTTCATCTTGATCACCTCATACTCTTAAGTAAGTCTGCTGACCTTTGATTCTTTGACTTGAGTCGTGCCTTCATGTTTGACTTCAAGTAGCTTCCACACTTTATTAGCCATTGTGCAGATAGACACCCTGTTAAATTCAGTCGTGCATAAAATAGAGCGTTAATAGCACGTGCGTCAAGACTAGCCTTTTTCTTTTCCTCCTCTGTATATCTGTTATGGGGTTTTTTAACTAGAACTCCATCAACATTTATACGATGTGGCTTTTGATAGCCATCAATAACAATAGAACATAAATCAAAGTCAAGAGATTTCAAGAAGAAACTCATCCGTGTTTTCTAATAGGTATAATTCGTACCATCAAACAGTGGAGGTCTGTTTGTGGCCTGGCCTTCACTTGTGAATTTCATAGTTGCCATGTGTTGTGCTGTGATCTATATAACAATTAATTAAAATGAATAAACAGTTGCAATGTTACCTTACTTTACCTGTAAAACCCGCTCTGATACCAATTGTAGGAACGAAATCGTAAAGCGCAATACTCTAGGGGGGTGAATAGAGTTGGCAGCAGAAATATGCTAATTAAAATTTGTTAGCAGCAAGATCACAGAATAATAATCACAACTAAATAATGTAAAGGCAGAGATAAGAAAGCAAACGCAAAGACAGCGATGTATACTGGTTTTCCTCTGTTGCGGACTAATCCAGTCGGTAGAACTCTTGCTACCAGTTGAATCCACTATTGGCAAAATCGTAAGTTTTCTTACGAAGTTCTTGCAACTTCTACAACGCGAGCTTTGATACGAAGAACTCGTCCAACTTCAATCATGAAGAGGTATTCTTCAATCAAGCCTTCTGATTACAATCTCTCAGAAACTTCTAGACCGCACCGCACTGGCAAATCGAGTAGAGGATTGTAATTGGCTTAGGATCTGAAATTTAAAGCTCAAGAAAATTCTTCGGAAGATTGAAAGCTTTAAATAGAGAGAAGATTGAAAGTGAATGAGTGAATTAAAATGATCGAAATCCTTCTCTATTTATAGGAATTCCAAAGACAGAATTCTAGCAGAATTCGGGCAGAACTCGATGAGGAAATCTCGGTCAAATCCGCAACTGCAGGGGGACCAAGTTCCAGAGAATTCAAAAATCAAAACGGCTACTAACCGAACTCTGGCCGAGTTCTGTCAGGGTTAGGTTAGGTTTTTAAATCATTTTTTGGGGATTTTTGAAAACCTTTTTGAAAACCTTTTCGAAGCTTTTGTTTAAATAATTTTTTTCAAAACAAAGGACATTTTGAAAGTATTTTGAAAATATTTTAGAATAGCCTATTTGCCAGTACGACTCGGTGTACAACGTATTCCTAGACTCAATAAAATGAAAAATATATTGCTAAAAAAAATACAGACTCGAACAGGCAAACATCGCTTCGATCTTGAACTGTATAGATAGCTGTTCTTGATCATGTCCAAGAGTCCGATACATCCTGACTAGCTTCATATATCCAGACAGAGTTTGAACAATTATTAAAATCAGTTTGACTATACGACCAATGGGCCAACATAGATTACGTTATCCCATTCGGCAGGATATGGTTACCGAATTTCCATATTTTGGAGTGCTTCTCGCTTTTCTCTGGCATCGTAGCGAGCGTACAACACTTTGAGGGCCTGTTGCACTTCACTCAACATTGCAGGTTCCTTTGTTGATGGAGTAGATAAAGGAGCGCTGCTTGGCTCAGGATGTAAGGCGAATTAGACCCGTCATTAGTTCCTGGGTCTTGGTTTGCAGGAGTGGAGATAGTGGGTTTCAATTTCTCCTTGATCTCTAAGACGAAGAAAGGCAAGGTCTTCATGGTATCATTTAACGTATTTAGGCCTGTCTCAATGGATTCTATACGCTTTTGTTGACTGGATCCTTCGCTGATGTCCATGTTGTCGTCTTCGACCATGAACATGGACATCATATGTAGATAGGTAGAAGAGACGGTGGATCCTTTGCTCTCTGGTTCAGACGTCTGAGTCCCGTCATCTTGAGGATAAACCGGTAGGTTACAATCATCCTTAGACTTATTGTAATTGCTATCCCCAATTTTTTGGCTGCTTGTGCCTGCGGAAGCGTCTGTGTCATATAATCCTTCATTAAGTTAAATTAAGGGATTGTCATGAATGGTGGAGGGTTGGCTACCCCTAGCTAATATTGTGACTGATGCATCAGCTCCTTGTGGCAAGGATCCTGATTTGGAGTGCTTACCTTGGAACACACCCGTACTGAGTACTGCCGTCTTGCTACCCCCAGGCCAATTTTTGGGCTTGTTGGCCGAAGCGGGAGGATTCTTTGAAAGCTTCTTGAGAGACAGAGAACCTTGTGCCGTGTTGCACGAAGCAACACGAAGTTCATCTTCTTCTTCATTGGACGACATCGGTCGTAGTCTTTGGAAGACGGACCGCCACTTTGGTGGTGACGCGACTGTTTGGCAACAACAACAATTGATGGTGATCTGGGTACAGTTGCGCCTTGGTTTAGACATGCCCTACGCCGCAGACTCCTCCCTAGCTTTACGCTTATGGAGGGTTGTTGATGTCTCCATTCCTACATTCTCTTTGTGTGCGTAGAGAAGCTACGCGAAGGAGTGAGGATGTGGAGATAGCTTCCCTCTTCTTAGTTCCTGCGTTTGAGATACACTTAGGCCCTGATTAGAGAGTTGCTGGTGATGTAGACTCCTTCCATGCTGACAGAAACAATGTTCGTACGAGTCTACCTCCATAGTAGGTACCCTCTGACTTGAATCACGCGCAGGAGCGCTCAAATGACAATAGGTTTTTACCGGTCGAGGCTTCGAAGCACTCGAACCAGTTTTGTTTAGCTTTTCGTTAGCTACACGCATGACTGTTAATGCGGGCCTTCAGTCAGTTGTTGGTATAGCACATTGATCGTACAAGGCGCTGCCGCCCTAGACTTCTTCCTACTACCCCTAAAAGGTGTGTAGTATTCAGAATCCAATAGAGTAGTTGGCATAGCACTTCGGCCATGTAAGGCACGTGCTATCTTGGATCTCTTCACGTTACCCCTAGAAGGTGCATAACATTCATAATCTAACATAGCCTTACACGATGGATAGGCAATTCTCAAAGAAAGAAGTTCTCGCATGTACAGCTTCCTCCGTCAGCGGGTAGGTCATTGCACGATTCTTCTGACGTTGTGCCTTTGTCAAGCCTGCCATAGAAGAGCCGCACTCCTCGATGTGCTTTCCCAAAGCAGAAACTGAGCAAGACGGCATGGCAGCAGCAACCAAAATCATTTTTAGGGCATCTTCGTTCAGGGGGTTCTGGAGCGCAGTCCCTTCTGTCGTACTGTTCGTCGCAGCAGCCTTCGGCATCCAAGTACATCGAGTCTTGTTTGGTTTTATGAACTGCTTTGAAGGACTCGACTTCTCTTTAGAGAGGAGATCTTCAAAGGCATGTTGGTTGAAACATACGACCAACGTCTTTTGAGAAGATCCCAACAAGTTGTCGTCAGATTGCGTCACCACCTTCTCGTTGGAGGATAAGGAAATCCCCAGCAGAGTAGCCATCTTGACAAAAGATTATACGAACTTTTTTTTATATTAAACGTATAAAGAGTACATTCGATTTCTAAACAATAGATCTATGTACAAAATTTCTAGAGAAGTTTAGCGGTGGAGATCGAGCACTGCAGCAGCTTCTTTACTCCGTTGACGATCTGGCGATGAGTTGAACTTGCTTTGGCTTTCTGGTACTTGTGACTGGAACTCTGGGTTGCCAATCAAGAGGACGCCGAAGTTATAAAGATTTGAAGTCTCTTTATCGAAGGAAAACTCCTATTTATAGGCGAGAACATATACGATGTGTATAAAGATTTGTAGTAATGCTGCACATGGAGATATGAGAGAATCTTGAGGCTGCACGGTGAGGGCTACTGCGGAGTTGACGCGCGACAGACGCTGTGATTCTCCTTTATCCAGCTCGTTGGGTAGTTATCAACATAACAGAATAAACGACACATGACGTACGTTTAATGTTGATTGGATGAACCCGAGTAGATTCTGTTCTGATCCCCGAGGTTGGATTTTGTCCTTGGGCCAATGGTTTAAACAAACCGATTGGATATGACCCTCGTCCATAGTAACAAACTACGTCCTTATCTTTGGGATTGGTGGTTTAAACAAACCGATAAGATATTGTTCTTATCAATAGAATTAAACTCTGTTGTATCTTAAGAGCGGTGGTTTAAACAAACCGATTGGGGTAATATCTGAAAAGATATAGGTACCCGACCTGCCACGTGGAACAATGCCACCTCATAGGACTGCGCATCTATGTGAGTTGTGCTTCTGGTGAGGCTTCGATGTCACTACGCTTTTGGACGACGAGTAGACCGTATTTTCGAAGACGATGGGGTCACTGCGCTTCTGGGTGACGAGAAGACTATGCTTTAGGCGATGGAGTCACTGTGCTTTGGAGCGACGAGTAGATTGTGTTTTGAAGATGACGGAGTCACTGAGCTTTTAGGCGACAAGGAAACTACGTTTCAAAGACGATGGAGTCATTGTGCTTTGGAGCGACGAATAGACCATGTTTTGAAGACGATGAAGTCACTACGCTTTTGGGCAACGAGGAGACTGTATTTCAAAGGCGACGGAGTCACTGTACTTTAGAGCGATAAGTAGACTGTGTTTTATAGACGACGGAGTCAATACAGTTTTCGGCGACAAGGAGACTTGTGTTTGAGGCAACAAAGTGTCAGCTGAAGGAGTCATTGAACAGGCTGCGTTTCTGGATAGAATGGAAGGAGCTGTGATTTTGGGTTGAAGTGAGGGAGCTGCGCTTCTGAGTCAAACCGAAGTGACTGCGCTTCTGATTCGAGCTGAAGTGGCTGCACTTCTGAGTTGAACTGAAATGTCGGCGCTTCTGAGTCGAAGGAGCTAGTTTTTGTCAAAGTCATAAGAGAAATTTAATGACTGCTCATTTAACGGATGAGTCAGTCATCCTCTTCTTTAATTGTCGTCGTCATTTGGAGAATTCAAAAAGTTTGTGGCCTAGGATTCAGTCAAATAAACACATTAAATGAGATTCATTGTGCTGAGTCCTAGGTTCAATCCATTAATTTGGGACTCTTTGACCGGTTGGAACGTGGCATTTGGGGTTGGACCACACTCAGCCAATATAAAGGGGAGCTTTTCTGAAGAGTTACGTCTACTGTCTCCTAGCATTCCTACCGTCATGCTCGATCCTGACTTGGCTTCGAACAGCCGTTGGCCTTGCACAAGTCGACTGTTGGTTGTGGATCTCTTCGTTCAAAAAAGCTATATCCTTGTAGAAGAACTACTACTGGATTTTGCGATGCACTTGAGCGTTTGGCATGAGGAGTTCGAACCTGAACAACAACTTAGAGGTCTTCGAGATCCAAGATTTCGGGTTTGGATTGATTGCCAATCCGAAGAGCCACAGGTTGTGCTCTGCCCTGCTCAAGAGCCGCAGTAGTGTGGCGAGCTGGAGCTGCATTCTCGCTCGGGCCAATAGCTGTTTCATTAACCATGTTGGAGTTCCTCTGCGTCTGGCTAGGAAGTGGTTTGCTCTGACGAGAAAGTGATTCGCTTTGACGAGCTGCACGTCTGAAGGGATGCGCACTTTCTGAAGATTGCCCACTTGTAGACTTTAGGTATTTTAGTCTTTATATATAATAATGAAGAATCTGTAATAGATCTTTGTAGACATGATTTTAATAAAGAACTTTTTATGCACCATCTTTGTCGGTTGTGACTTTTTATTATTGTTTGCGCTTTTGGATACCTGCGCTTTTGTGAAGTTTGTATGCAGCAACTTCTTATCACCTGCGCTTTTGTCACGACTGTGCTTTTTTCATGCTTCTACGTACCATAATAGGTGGAAGTCAAAATAATCATGATAAAAAATTAAGATAGAAATTTGAAACAAACCATTCAAAACACAATTTGAGAAAGAATAAAACTATAGTTGAAAGAGACTAATAAATTTTTTTAATAAAAAGTAGATACCGGTATAGTAGAACAATCATTAGTCATAAATAATACATGAGGATTAGAAATTCGCAGATCTAGTATACCAAAAATATAGAATATTTAGAAGATATAATAAGACTTTTAGCAATGATAAAAAATATAATTCAGAATTTGCCCATACAAATTAGTGAATTAATTTCATAAAGAGTATAATCATTAAAAAGAAATCAAAATATATATATACTAGAATCTACAAGTTTATGTATTTGAACTCAATTATCTTAGCATCCTATATGAATCGACATGAAGGTAAAGGAGAAGGAATACTTATGAAGGAGAAATTTAGTCGACTTGAATGCTCCACCGCAAAGTATGAACAATCTAAACAAAAATAAGATAATCATGACCTTTGAGATAAAACCTCAATAAGAAAAGTTAAATCAATTTAAACTCAAAAGAATCATCAATAAATATAACTAAATATATTTGGCAAGATAACTTTTAAAAACATATATAAAATTTGAGAATCAAGAAGAATCATATATTCTCCCATAAACCCTTTCATAAATCAAAATATCATAAACACAATCTATAAGAATAAAGTAAAAGAATATAGGTCCATGATAAACTAGATATACTATATATTAAGGGTATAAATGAATCGAAACAATTAGTTTATTTTCCCTTAAAATACGTGTATCTAGTTCAAAAGTATTTATATGCATAAAATTGATAAAATAATCACAGGATCTAAGGGATATCTGAGATATGCATCTTTCTTCTATTTGATCACTGCATTTAAAGTACCAAACTTAAAATAAAATATCATCTTTATGCAAGTAAAAGAAATATCCAATCCAAAAGCTTATATATGAACAATCAAAATATATTTCCAATTAAAATAAGCCATATAAGAAATTCTTAACTAAGCATATATATATATATATTTTTAACTAAGCATATATATATATATATATATATATATATATATATATATATATATATATATATATATATATATATATATATATCAAAAGATGACAAACATTAACCTATGGAAGATTAAATGTATGTTACCTTTTTCTGTGAAAAATATTATTATAAAAAATTAAATAATATTATCCATCAAAGCTAAGATTCAAAGTCCATCGGATAACAATTACAAATAGGCATCAATAAATCTTTAGTTTATAAAGTGTTGATCAATCTTAGGTTAGTTGTAGGGGCCGATTTCTAGCTAGCGGCAGTCCGAAGACTAGTACACCGTATTGCTTCAAGCTATTTACATATGTATGACAGAATGACCCTTTCGGCTTGTACCCAAAATAAATCTCTTCTTTAAGATTTAAGAAGAATTTATGCAATATAAAATCAATTATATTTTATGGACTTGGAAAATCTCAAAATATTATAGCGTACAGTATAAGATGTATCAATTGTATTTATCCATAGGTGCTACAAAACATTGTGTAACAATAAACATAAGATAGCAAATACCAAAGGAGATTTTTTTCAAAAGTTTTCATAGTGCACTATAGAGATTATGTAATATAAGTGTGCACTAATAAAGGCGGTAAATTTTAAAAATAAGATAAAGCACAAGATCGTGTGATTCTTAAAAGAACACCCACAAATAATCATGAGCAAGACACTAATAAATATTTCTTCTTAAAATCCCAACTTAAAGATATAAATAAATATCGAAGTTCGGAGAATACTAAACTATATATCTAAAAAGGCATACATAAATTTCAAATATTATAAATTAAGTAAGGGTCATGTATCCAAAATATTAACCAAAAAGCCAATAAAAATATCATTAAGAGAGGCTTTGAGGAAGAAGCTAATTGATTCAAAGAGAAGAATACAAATTTGTCAAAGTAATCAATAGCTAAAGTATGAGATAAGCACAAGCTTTAAGATAACAAGTATAATTAAATACTCTTCAAAATAATATAGAACTTGAGCTAAACTCGTAAAGATATTTATACAAAAAATATATTAATATAAGAAATATATGAGCAATATATAAATGACAGTATATAAAGTATTCATGTATCCTTAATAAGTATTGAAAAATATCACAAGATCAAAAACATGTATAAATATGCTTTATTAGGCAAAGATGTAATTGATTCATAAGAAGTTAATCAAAATAACATATGAGAATCACTAGTGAATATGCAAGAAAAAGGTTAACAGAAAAGTATATGTATATACTTTTCAAGTAAATAGAGACTTGAGATGAACATGCATATTCACAAAATACTAATCAAATAAATATGACATGTTAAAGACAAGTCGGTAAGAAGTAAGCATTTCAAAAATATTAAAAACACAGAGACAAAAACACATTAACCTAAAATAAAATAAAAAACTTAATCTCCGATGGACTATAGTGGTATGCATGTCATAGACAAAGAGTAAGAGTGAAGAGCATACATAGATAAATGGGTCATACTAATAGAAAATGAGTAAAAGACTATATAGTATGAACTAGTCACTTAAGCTAAACAATTAGTCACGCTAGGATTATATCTCACATTGATTTAAACAATAAACAACTAAAAGATATCCATGAGAGCTAATAGAAAGACATCAATAAGAACATGCTAAATTCTATAAATAAAACATTTAAGAAAAATCATTTAGCATGTTACCAAAGCGGTTCAAGTGACCACGCTTATGTTGGTACAATTGCTTGAAAGATGGCCTTGGTAGCTTTGCAATCACCAACGTATTCCATGGTTCTACTTGATATAAGAAGCTTCACCTTGACCAAGAGGCGAAGACTTTGGTATCTGAAACTTGGATCCACATTTGTTAGTCTTAGGAACCCATTTACACAAGTACATATCAATAAGTTTTCTAGTCTGACATTGACTAGAAATGTGTCCTTTCATACTATAACAATGACAACAAGTATAGACATTAGTGCAATATGCAGTAGTATGGGAACGTGATTTGGTATGATATGTCTTGCATGATTGACTATAATAAAAAGTATGGTTATGTTTAATCTTAGCTGTGCGAGATCCTTTTTGAATCTTTGTTTGTGTCACATGTCTTGTGTATGACTGTGTCTTGGGTTGAACAACTTGTTTACCAAATCTTATCTTCAACTTTTTAGAGCATGCAATCAAATCATTGTGTTTGGCAGTAAGTGCATCAACTCTATGTAAAGCAATCGAATACTTCTTCTTTTCTGTTTCTAATTCGTCCCTAAGTTTAGCATTTTCTTTAGTTCTTTTCTCAATGCATTCAAGTGTCTCATGCAATCTAAACTCAAGTGTAGAAATCTCGGTAGAATCATCAGAAGTAGAAGTATTTCTAGCATCATTCAATAAGCAAGTAAGCTTTTCATTCTCACGCTTATAGGATAGAATATCCTTTCTAGCTTGCTTATACTTATCTAATATTTTTTTGTGTTCTTCCAATAGATCACTGAAAGCATCAGATAACTCATCATAAAAGAATTCATTTTCTTCAAGTAGAGGATTATTCTATATCTCGTTGAATAATGCCATTGTGCAGATATTTGCAATTTGATGAGTTCTTTCTTCTTTTTCGGATCAGTTACTTCGCTTTCACACTATATGCACGTATGAGCGTACTTGCAAGAAGACAACCTTCCTTCTTTTGATCATTCATAGCAATTTTCCTTTCTAGCAGTAGTAGAGCAATATTCTATGAAGTGGCCTGATCTTCTGCATTTGTGGTATACAAACTCTTCTTCGTATAAGGGATTGTATTATACCTTAAATCCCAATTCCATCATGCACATATTTGTATTATTATGAGGACTATCCTCTTCTCTAGAGTTGCTAGCTTTACTTTCGTACCTGTACTCATAAGTATCTTCAAGAAATTTCTAAAATTTATGAGATGTTGTGCAAGTAGTAATAAGATTGAATACATTTATGTCTACAGCACAATAAAAGCATGTATTGCTTTTGCATCAAGGCTACCTAACTTCTTCTTTTCCTCTGTGTAACTATAATAAGGCTTGCTAATAATAAAAGAAGTGAGAATATAGATGATAGTAGGCTTTTTGTAGCCATTGACAACGCATGACCATAAGTCAAAGTCTAGAGACTTCAGGTAGAAGCTCATATGTGTCTTCCAATAAGTATAGTTTATTCCATCAAGTAGTAGGGGTTTATTTGTGGATTATCCTTCACCTATGAATACTGATTTCACGGCCGCCATATGTATTCTCTAGTGTGTTATACTTGAATATAACCTGCTCTGATACTAATTGTAGGAGCAAGTGGTATGACAAGTAATATCTATACAATAAGCACCCGCTCTGATACCAATTGTAGGCAAATGGAATCAGAGTATAACAATTGATAATAAGGATCTACTCCAAGGATGTTAAGCCAAATAATAGAGTCCTTGCTCTGATACTAATTATAGTAATAATTGGTATGATCAGTAATATATATATAAAGAGAACCAGCTCTAATACCAATTGTAGGAACGTTGGACACCTCTAGAAGGGATGAATAGAGTGTGCGTGTGTACAGTAGAAAGATAATCACCAAATTAAAAAATATGTGCAGTATCACAAGTGATAAGTGCTAGGTAGATGATAAAAAACTATTAACAATTTAAACGCATAAAGTAAAGAGCATCAGAAAAACACTAATGGCACATCGATGTATACTGGTATCCCTTTGAGAGGACTAGTACAGGCTCAAGTATTCTTGCTTGATGTTAATCCACTATGGCACAAGCTTTGAATTCGATACATTTGTAGCTTAACAACGAGTTTTTGTCAGAAGGACTCGCAACTTCAAATAAGGCAAACTTTTGAAAACTGAAATATTTTCATAGAAAAGCCTTCCTTACAAACTCAAACCAAACTCTAGATCGAACCGAAAAGGTACTGGCTTGGGTATGAGTCGTAAAGGCTTTAATAGGAAGGTTAAGTAGCTCTGAGAACACTTAAGGAATAGAAGACAAGATAATATAATGAGATGAAATGAATGAGGAAATCTCTTCTATTTATAAGGTTCTGGAGGACCGAATTTAGGCAGATTTCGGTTCTCTAACGTTCATAAATTTGAACGTTGGAGCCGAGTTTACAGGGTGACCTGATCCAATAGGTTACTGGATCTGGGGGACCGAGTTCGGTCCAAGTTCGGACAGAACTATATTCAAAATAGGCTGGTATTTCTTTGAGTGGTTTTGGGCTCTTTTTGAGTGGGCTTTTGTGTGGGCTTTTTGTGGACTGAAAGAACAGGATTGATATAGTCTTTATGTAGACTTTTTGGTGGAGTTTATGAAAATCTAAGCCAAGTGCCAAAATCAGCCCAATATACAAATTACTTAGACTCAAATAATGAACAAATACAGAAATAAATATAAAAACAAATAGCACTTTGATGACGCCATTTTCCTTGACAGTAGTTGTTCAAAGATAAACATGTAAATCTAAATACCTTTTGGGGGCTTCGCCCCCGAACTCCTACGGAGGGGCGTTGCCCCCTCGATCCCTGTCTGCTAATCGGACAGCAGAATCCCTGAGCGCGAGGCACCGCATAGGTCGTTGGGCGGTTCAGAGAAATCTTCTTGTATAATGACATTGGCCCATCATTAATTCTTTACAGCATATGTCATGGTTTGATCATACTTATTACTTGTCTACAAATAACATGTTAGACAAACAAAGTAGTATAATACAAACATAACAGTATGATATACTTAATTAACAGTAGGACAATACTAAGTTTAAGTAGCAATATGAGAGTGATTACATGAATATTAGTGACATCATTATATTAAACTTAATCAACTAGCCATATTAAAAAATATGATACAATCATTAGGCTAATAGTTACAAATGCCAAACAATTTCTTGCTGAAACTCAGAAACGATTTGCAAAGAATGATAAGGCAGAAACAAGCACACTTTTGTTGCACTTGATTACTATGAAGTATAACGGCAACAGTAACATAAGGTAGTACATCATGAAGATGTCTCGTATTGCTCCAAAACTTAAGGCACTTAAGTTCGACCTATCGGATGACTTGCTCATTTAATTGGTATTGCTCTCACTTCCTACACAGTACAATCAATTTAAGGTCAGTTACAACTGCCAAAAGAAAAAATGGACTCTAAATGTGCTAATTTTATACTGTGTACAAGAAAGAGAGTTCAGATTGAAGCAAGATAAAACTGAAAGTGCTAAATTGAAAACCACCCCTAAAGACCAGTGTAAGGGTACTAAGTGAAAGAATACAGAAGTTGCCAAGGGTCCAGTTCAAAAGAAACAACAAACTGAAGCTAATGGTTATTTCTTTTGCGGCAAGCAGGGACACGTAAAGAAGGAATGTATACCACGTATAAAGAAAGGTACATTTTTTTATTTGGTCTGATGTTATTAGATTCAGTATCAAGAAACACATGGTGATTAGATTTTGGTGCAACTACTCACATTAGTGTTTATAAGCAGGGTTTCCTGATCTACCAGAAGCCAGTTGATGGTGAAAGACACATCTATGTGGGTGACGGCAAATCGGTAGAAGTGGAAGAAATAGGACAATTTTAGGTTATTAATTATTATTGGATTTGATGGACATTTTTAAAAAAATTATTGTACCGTCTTTTAGAGGGAATTTAGTTTCAGTTTTTATTTGACAAATATAGTTATCGTTGTTCATTTGGAAATAATAAAGTTTAATCTTTCTTTAAAATTCAAAATATTGTTAGTAATTATCCTTAATGTTTATGATAACTTTTATTCGCTTGAAATTATTGTTTCATATAAAAAAATCTTGCATATGGAACCACGTGATACTAAACACAATAATAAGGAAAAAAAATTGATGGGAACCGTTATATTTTAGAGGATGTTGAGTTTTGGGGGACAAATAAAATCAGGGACATGTCTTTGAGGAAGAATCAATTTTGATTCCTATTATCACCTTTGACAATGTGCATGTTTATATACTTGTCATTAATCAAGAAGTGAATTCGAAACCTGTCACGACCCACACCCGCTTTTCGGATACGAGACGTGTCCAAGCCAGCCTACGCCGCAGAGTCGGCAGTAGAACGCTGTCAAGCCCGCAAGAAAATAAATGTTCAAAAATAAACATTTGTTGCTCATTCACATTTCTAATTTATTACAACATTTACAATATTTATAATTAAGAAAATACAGGATTTTACAATTAATGAAATTGATACAATTGCTTTCTATTTCTAGGTTGTCTTCAGCATACCCAAGTTCTCCCAGTGCTAAGAGTAATTGCGGTTAAACCTGAAAAATGATGGTTTCCAGTCAGGAATGGAACAAGTACACAAACCGACGACAATGCAAAACACAACAGAATTAACAAGACATGAAAATAGCATATGAGATATGAAAGCTGTAAGAAAACTGATGACATAGCACGAAGAGAAGTAAACAAGAAAAAACTAATAAAAGACAACTATCTAGTTGGTGTGAAATATCGGTTTCGATATGTGAACGGCTAGGGGGTAAAATATGGCTCACTGTACGTGTCGTGTGCAGCTGCTATCGTGCAAGATTAGACATATTGGGATATTTCTGGATAGTCCACATGTATACTAAGATATTTCCCCTCCCGACAACTCCGTGTGCCGAGCGTGTCAACAAGTAGCAAGATATATGTACAGACATGAAATGAAAAGACTACTATGAATCGAAAAGCAATCAGAAAGTGCACTTGCCTGAGGTCCTTAGCTGGAGAAACCAAAATACCATACCACTCAATGAGCCACAATCAGTCAACACATGTAGAAGTCTCTGGATGCTGAAATAAATAGTACCAACGTTCTCAGAATAGTCAAATTAGCTAGGATTGCCTGTCCTTAAGTCCAATTCTGGACACAGGGGCAAAACGATAATTTTGGACAAAAATGATGTCCGCCGTTGGACCCGCTTTACACCGAAAAGCGTGCCAGAGTCAATGGTCTCTAAAGTCGTCAAACTACATGTCTACGGATCCAGTTTTCCGATACGAGCCCAACCGTATGTCCAAAGTTGGGTTTCGGCGGGCCGTGCACAAAATCGGTTGAGTGGGACCGCAGGGCCCGTAAAACGGTAATTTTGTCAACTGTCTCAGAATTGGACCAAACTTGGCGTACAGGACCAGAAAAATGATACGGTCCTGTTGGCGCAAGTTTTGTCTCGATCTG
>JANAVB010014552.1:30000-62500 GCA_029216955.1 Iris pallida
ACTTGCTACGTCGAAGAGCCCTTCGTTATTTAGAGTGGCCTACAATCCGTACAATACAGAATTCTCGTTCTCGAAATTCTAATTCAAACAAGGTTCCATAACGGAACAAAATTTGAGAATTCAAGATTGTGGTCTTAATGGGTTCTCTATCTGGCATCAATCGTTGGTTGGATGAACCTTGGATCTCAACCTATATGCACTGAACAAAATCTCAAGGTAAAACTATGTCTACTAAGTTAGGGTAACCTAGAATAGGCTTTAACTCAAGTGGTTGAGCTAGTTGCTAGTCAGGTTGGTTAGCTAAGTTTCTAAGGTCCAAAATGCGCCTTCGGTGATTTTTGTGTTTAAGTGGCAAAAGCGCCCTCTATCAAGTGGCACTCTAGTGGCGTATGCGTAGTGGGCTTCGAGTATATCACCACCACATATTGGGTCAAATGAATTGAGTCGAGGTTGAGGCTCTAGTAGAAGTCAAAAAGTATACTGGGTAGGTACTATGGTGAAGGTTATAGCTAGTCCTTTTAACCTGAAAGTCGTAGCACAAAAATAGAGTACAAGGGGACGGGTTTGAGTGGGATATGATATACCTAGATGAAGGTGGACTTGTCTAGATCTTGGATATAAAATTCGTTGGGAGGTAACAGCTGGTCTCATGCTCCGAATATTAATGACACGGCCGGAGACACAAAATGATCTAAATGGAAAGTGGGAGTCTAAGGGGCACTAATTATCATTCTAATGGCAGACTATTCTAACCAATCGGTGATCTTCGTATACCCCAAGAAGGCTTACAGTCTACCCACCTTAGAAGTTAGGACATGGTTTCAGGAATAATGAGGCTAGAAGATTTTCAAAAGTTCGGATATTGTACCTCGACTCTGGTTAATAGGGAATAAGGTATGACGTAACAGGATATAGTAGATATAATTCAAAGCAAGGGTCGTTCCTCAATAAATGGAAAATGAGTGCGTGTGCAATGACACGTGGTCGATAAAATAGAATGACATACTCGTCCACAGTATACATGAGTTGTCGACGGGGTAACCAACTCTAAGTCACCTCATATGAGAAGATTTCTAACAACTGAGTCGTAAATTTCTATTGGGGTCAAACCTGCCAGACTATTGTCACAAGGGTTCAAGTTGAAGCAAGCTTCAAACAAATGATTAGAGGTTTACGACAATTGGTCCCCTGAGCATAGGTAGTCTCCTAGGTTGGCATTTGACTGCGGGTAAAACCCTAATCATTCTTAGACTCTAATGACTAGAAGATCAAGATTAGCAGGTTTAGGGTCACAGAGAGGACGAGTAATTCAAGGCAAAGTTCCAGTCACTGGGCTGACTGATGGTAGCTACACCTGCGTATACCACTATCAAGCCATGGGGATACTCTACATCAATCTATCAATTATGAGCTTTCGTCTTTCCAATCAGTGAAAGACAAAGACAAAAGAGTTCAAGAGAGATGTCACTGAATACAATTACGTGTTTCAAGGTAAATATATTATTGCAAGAGGGATTGTCAAGACAGTCGTGGATGAGATCCTAGAGGCACCTACATCTCAATCTGCGTAGGGTAATTATATAAAAAGCAAACCAATTGCATCATGGTTGATCAGACCGTAAAACAATGATTCTGATTAGACAATATATTAGCAGGCGTCCCCAATAAACATATGTCTTAAATTAAGCTTGATAAAAGAGTAAGCTTGTAAAAACTAGGCAGTAATAGCAGAATTGGTCAAGAGAGTCAACATATAAATATGCGAGATTTTTGAAAGGGGCACAAGTGGTTCGAGTTTTGAGAGAATCAAAACCTTACCTGGTGTTCTTGCCTATACAGTCACCCTACTGTCTTCTATTCATAAGGCATGGGCCGACTAATGTGTTAGGGACCTCTAAATCTTATATTCTAGGTAAACCTAATAATGTCAGTGAATTACCTTGCTAATAAATCACAAAGGCCACGGGATGTTAGGTCGGGAGACATGCTACCTAGCTTACAGAACCTTCACTAGTTTCAGCTTTGGATCCTATGGGACACACCGGGCATCTTTCTATTTCCTATAGTATCCTAATCTTGTGATCACGTCTAAAATTATTTCGCCGAGAATTATGCCTCGCCCATATAATCTTGCTGTGGCAAACTCTTGGTTCCATGATTCAATTGTGATAGGGTATCGGTACTCTATCTTACATTGACACGAGGGTATCTTAAGATCTAAAGAGGTCAAATAGGTCATAGTTTTTGCAATGTTCCATAGACTATGATTCTTCGAAACGATTTTAACTCTATGGGTTGTGCCTCGCTAGTGCGCTACTGGCTGCAGTGAACCCACGTTCTCCACTCTCCAATAATTGACGACAGTGCGCTGCTGTCTAAACTTTATGGGTTAGCTAATATTCATCTAACTATAACTGTAAAAATTTATGGGCCTCTAGAGGTTCAAACAGGTTGACAAAAAGCATAGGTAATTGTCCTATCAGTCACAACACTTAAAACAAAGGAGTTAACATGGAGGAATTAACCAAAGACGAAAGTAATATAAATATTCTAGTATCTATGTGCATTTCTATGGTTGAGGGAAAATCTTAAATCTTTCTACCTCGAGATTCGCACACGAATTGCAGAATCATAATTTATAAACTAAACCCTTAGAACAAAAGAGAATTTAAATAGACAGTTCTAATTTATGATATGATGTTTATATCTCATAGAGCAAAAAGATAATTGAACAGATTATCAAGGTGAAGGCCTAACTAACCAAGCGAACAGTAGATCCACATGGGATCATATTATTCTATCGAAAGTAATAGTGTGCCTATAGGGATCTAGCAAGTTATCTAAATTGCATGGCTTATCTAATAACCTTAACTACCCAACGGTTAATTTGAACAAGGGACTCCTGGTCCTAGTTATTCTCTTAAATTATTTTAAGCCTAATTATGAATGAGCATTTCCTGGGCGCAGGCTCGCAATAGTACGACTAACGTACCATCACGAGTTCGCATAAATTACAAAGACTGACCTGCATGGGCCACCACAAAAACTTGTCACGACCCGCACCCACTTTTCGGATACGAGACGTATCCAAGCCAGCCTACGCCGCAGAGTCGGCGGTAGAACGCTGTCAAGCCCACAAGAAAATAAATGCTCAAAAATAAACATTTGCTGCTCATTCATATTTCTAATTTATTACAACATTTACAACATTTATAATTAAGAAAATACATGATTTTACAATTAATGAAATTGATACAATTACTTTCTATTTCTAGGTTGTCTTCAGCATACCCAAGTTCTTCCAATGCTCAGAGTAATTGCGGCTAAACCTGAAAAATGATGGTTTCCAGTCAGGAATGGAACAAGTACACAAACCGACGGTAATGCAAAACACAACAGAATTAACAAGACATGAAAATAGCATATGAGATATGAAAGCTGTAAGAAAACTGATGACATAGCACGAGAGAGAAGTAAACAAGGAAAAACTAATAAAAGACAACTATCTAGGTGGTGTGAAATATCGGTTTCGACATGTGAACGGCTAGGGGGTAAAATACGGCTCACTGTACGTGTCGTGTGTAGCTGCTATCGTGCAAGATTAGATATATTAGGATATATCTGGATAGTCCACATGTATACTAAGATATTTCCCCTTCCGACAACTCCGTGTGACGAGCGTGTCAACAAGCAGCAAGATATATGTATAGACATGAAATGAAAAGACTACTATGAATCGAAAAGCAATCAGAAAGTGCACTTGCCTGAGGTCCTTAGCTGGAGAAACCAAAATACCATACCACTCAATGAGCCACAATCAGTCAACACATGTAGAAGTCTCCGGATGCTGAAATAAATAGTACCAACGTTCTCAGAATAGTCAAATTAGCTAGGATTGCCTGTCCTTAAGTCCAATTCTGGACACAGGGACAAAACGGTAATTTTGGGCAAAAACGATGTCCGCCGTTGGACCCGCTTTGCACCGAAAAGCATGCCAGAGTCAATGGTCTTTAAAGTCATCAAACTACATATCTACGGATTCAGTTTTCCGATACGAACCCAACCATATGTCCAAAGTTAGATTTCGGCCGACTGTGCACAAAATCGCCCGTTGAGGGGGACCGCGGGGCCCGCAAAACGGTGATTTTGTCAACTGTCTCAGAATTGGACCAAACTTGGCGTACAGGACCCAAAAAACGATACGGTCCTGTTGGCGCAAGTTTCGTCTCGATCTGACGAGCATGCACAAAGTAATTGGAGAATTTACAAAGTGTACGATACGGTAAATTTCGACGGATACGCATCAAATTCGTCGCGCACACATGACCAATTTGAATTCCGTCAAAGCCCACACGACCAAGAATTCGTTACGCAGCTTTCGACGCATTCGGTTCGCGACCACGTCGCCCGGAATGGCGGGACGCACGTCATGTGGAACAATTTTCTAGTTTTTAAAACAGGTTTTTGGAAAACTTCGGAATTCGATTTCTCGACGCTCAGTCGATGATTTCAAATTCCGTAAGAAGGGTGATGAAGACCTATATGTTGTCTAAAAGTCTCTTCAAATATATTTTCTAATGTGGGACTGGATTGATCGAAAACGATCCTCAAAAGTGGGTTCATGGACTGCACTAGTGCTCTGTTTTTGGATAGATTTTTCTCCGACTTTGCGTCGATTTCTCTGACAACCTAGGGCTCTACAATTAATTCTAATTAAAGGGATTTAGAATCGTATATTTGGGCTTCGTACCTGAGTAATCGGATTCCAAAATGATTGAGCGTGCGTCGAGAACGTACGGCACGAATTTGGCCTCGCAAAGACTGCTACTGTCCTGCTGCCCGCGTACCGCGCGCATGTTCGGCCTGCTCCGGCCGTGTCCGGCGGCGATCTAGGCGGCGCCGCATGCGTGGGGGTGCGCCTAGGCTGGAGGGACGGCGGCGTGCTACTAGGGTTTGGGTTTGAGGGTTCCTTTCTTTCTTCGAACTGTCGATATATATATTTACATATATATGAGTTCGAACAGAGTTACCTCTGCTGCTCTCGGGTTCACGAGTATTGGGGTTGTTCTGTGGAGGGTTTGGGCTCTCGGCTTGCTGGGGTTTAGGGGAATGTGGGCTCGGCTGGGGAGCTTTGGGCCTGGGCTTGTTATTCTAATACTTAATATAAGTAGTTTACATGTAAGTATATATATATACGCATATATGTAGGTACATACAAATATATATATTGTTAAATACATACACGTATATGTATACATACGTATACATATATTTATATATATACACACGCACACATACATTTATATAACTATAATTATACACATGAACGTATACGTTTCCATATATATATATATATATATATATATATATATATATATATATATATATATATATATATATATATATATATATATATTTATATATATATACGCGTATAAATACATATGCATATATAATTTATTTATCTATACATACACCTATATATCTATATATATACACACGTATACATATATTTATATATATATACATATTATTTTTTTTTTTATATATATATATATATATATTTTTTTTTTTTTTTTTTTTTTATATTTAGATATACATATATATTTAGATATACATAAACATAAACATACACACTTAATTATATATATATATATATATATATATATATATATATATATATATATATATATTTAAAACTATATATATATATATATATATATATATATATATATCTATACAAAATATATGTCCCAATATTCCTATATATAATTCAATATATCTATATACGAATATATATATATATATATATATATATATATATATATATATATATATATATATATATATATATATATATATATCCGTAACTCTCAATGACCCTAATAAAATCTTAGTTTCTAGAGTAGGTCTTCCACATAAAATGAAATAATATTTATTTACAAAATCTAAAAATCACCATTCGAATAATTAAAAAATAAAATTTCCCAAATTTTTGGGAAGGGGAGCTACAAAACCTCAACAAGATAATGTCAAATTACCTCTACAAATCGATGTTGAGCTACCTCAACAAGACAATGTAGTAGCACCTCATTCAAGATGAGTTAATTGTTTATAAGGAACAAACTCAACAGCCTCAAGAACGAGTGTCATTAAGACGGTCCACCAGTGTAAGTCCACTAATTTTTTATAATATTTTAATTATTTTTATATGGATATTTAATATTAAATTGTATATTAAAGTCAATAATGACGATAGTATTACTTTACTGTAGTTTTTATTTTTGAAGCACAATAATTATCAATTTAGTCCCATCATCCTATTCTAGCGAGTCCACCTTCAGTTTGAATATCATGTCCCATCCAAACATATTCCCTTTTGCTATATTTTTATGAACAACTTTAGGGGTAATATAGTCATTTAGTCTCTATCGTAAAATTTGACTAGTTTTTCAAATAGCAATTAAGGTCCAATTCGGATCTAAATCATTTGACCTAATATATGGTTTTGACCATTTCGAGCCTACTACGCACATGCCAATGATGTGTCACGCAATTGAGTTCCCATGTGCTAATTATTTTTAAATATCACATAAGACCCATATAGTACAATTTATGTGTTAGAATCAATTAGAATTATTTTTGGGACTTAACACTTGTCAACCCAACTTAGTGGAGAGCATCGTAGATTGCCAACACATAGTGGAACCATATTAGATTGATTTAATTCAAATTAAATGCAGCCATGTGCCACAAATCCTTGCATCTTTGACTCAAAAAAAATCAACTCACCCAAATATGGAAACCCACTAGACCCACCTTACTATATTTGGAGAATGGAGGCCCAAACCTCAACCAAAACAATCCAAACAAGAGACATATGAACTCTAACATATAAAACCTCATATTCTTACATTTTAACCTTCAAAAACCGTAGGCCCTCTTTCCATACATTGCAAAAACCAAAATCTCCTCCCAGCTCAATTCAGCCTCAGCACCTTATGGTATAACAGCAGTTTTGACCCCTTTTCGGCCTTCCGTGATTATCCACAAATATTTGTTGCAAATATAACATGACCCTATACAATAATATCAATCTCATAAACGTTCACAACCTCTTCTAGTACACCAAAATATCCCTACAAGTCAAGTGAAGTTTGGGATCCATGTCTGAATTCGTTCAAGCAGGTACACTATTTTGCATCTAAGGTTTGTATACTTTCCTACCTCATCTTTTCATTAAACAAAAATAAATAAAAGATCAATGTGTCTATTTTCATGTCCAATTGGCCACCCACATAGTTCAAATGGTTTGTCTGAGGCGCCCGTTCTACGAAAATATGTCCAGAATAGACCAGTTCTATTACGAGATAATTTTTATCCTCTTTCGGGCCACTTTGACCTTCCATAAATTTTTGGTAAGAAACTAGACTTCCTAAGCTTTCTAAAGCATATACTTTTGTAGCGTTTTGGTTTCATTTACTATTTATTAAAAATTTGGATATTTTGCTGTAATATCGAAATGCCAAATTTTATGAGTTCTATGTGTCCATCTGCTTCGATCATGAGACATCTACAAAATAATTGTTGTGCATGTTTTGATAAAAGAAATCTATGTTTACATAAATAATAGTATTTTTTACTAAAATAATATTTATTAAGAATTTGTCGTTTCGGGAGCTAAATCATGGAGCAAGTCTATAAATATTGATGTAGAATCAATATAAGGCTTGTGTACATATTTTTCCATAAATAAAATTTATTAGTTAATATTATAGAATATTTTAAATATTATTCCAGAATTAAAATTGATATTTTTTTTGATAATATATTACTTATATAGGTCGATTTAATACTATATATATGCCATATTAAGTAGAGTAGTTAATATGATTAGTTTTGGTAAACTTATATTATTATGGTCTATATAAGGTAGGTCTATATAAGGTGAGTGTTAGTGAGTTATTAATAATAGAAAATTTATAATAGGTGGATGTGACGGAAGTAGTGAGGACTTTGTTCCAGTTTATTATTATTTTTTCTTTATTGTTGTATTTTATTTCTTGTTATAGACATTGTGGACATAGGATCAGTTGGTACTTAGCGTCTAAGGGTTACTCAGGTGCCGATGTCAGTTTATTGATATCGGTATCAACCCTAGGCATTGCGGTATATAATATTCATGTTCATTGACACGATGGGCTACAGGACATGGGCACGATGGATGATGATGATGATATGGTACAGAGTCTGACATGAGTTATTCGTGGCTATGGACTCTATGATAGCATGTAGTACTAGCTTACATAACTTGTTACTGGTACACGATTTATACGTGACTTGACTATATAGTTTTAGAGCATGGGGAGGCGAGAACTCTACCGAAATATTCGGCCGTCTAGAATCGTGATCATGCTTCCATATTTGGGAGTTGGTTATTGTACTCGTGGTCATGGTCTCTATAGTAGAGCTATGGTATTAATTAATTGTTCGTCCATCGGTATCATAGCACGGTGCCATGCGTGATTGCCTGCCCGGCTGGGGCTGGTATTAGGATTGCCTCCGTTACATATTTTTACTTAGACCGGTTGTAGTAGATACCCTTTTTTCATTTATTTTTACTGTTAGATTGGGATTTTTTTGTACCTTGCTATGTCAACTGAGGACCTCGTGATCTCTTCAGGTAGTTGGTCATACAGAGATAGTTCGCTGATAATGGAGGTATTGTTATATCAGACTCAGGTATTTTATCATGATTTTATATTGTATCCACTGTTTATAATCTGCTCTTAGCTTAGTTTTATAGACTCATGTCGTCCTTCAGGTCTAATTGAACATGTATGTTATTGGGCTATAGACCATAATACATATTGTTCATTCCTGATTTACTTATTATTTGGATTGAATTAGATATATTTAAAGTTGATAGATAGATAGAATTAGAACACCAAGATAGCTTATACGTATTCGAGCCAGATTGGAGTTCGTTTGATACGTAGCTGGTATGTATATGATCTCCTAGTCCTACGTATTTTAGGACTGGGGCATTACAAGTAGAGAATGGAAAAATACAATAAATTTAGATAATTGTTTTCTCTAGGAACGTGAGAAAGACAGTAGAATTTTAGAAGATGTTTCATTCAACTACTGTCAAGCCATGGAAAGTTCCAATTATCAAAAGTGGAATTTGACAACGTGATGTCAAAACAGCATTTCTCAATGGTAACATTGATGAAATAATTTATATGGTGCAGCCAGAAAAATTTGTGTCGGAAGACCCAAAAATTATGGTTTGCAAACTGACAAATCCATTTATGGACTCAAACAAGCTTCTCGTTAATGGTACTTCAAATTTCACCAAGTGGTTATCTCGTTTTGTTTTGAGATAAATACTATTGAAGATTATATATACCACAAGTTCCGTGGGAGTAGACATATTTTTTTGGTTTTGTATATTGATTAAAGTACCTAATGAAAATCAGGTGACATACGTCGCTAAAGGTGACAAGTTCAGTTTCAAACAAGTGCCTTAAGAATAGCCTTAAAATAAAAAAATTATAATAGCTTTCCTGTTCATCAGTTGTAGGGAATTTAATATATACTTAAGTGTGTATGTGTCTGGATATTGCGTATATAGTTATAATGTTAAACAAATATTTAAGCAACGTTAGGATGGATCATTGAAAAGTAGCATAATGAGTTGCTTAAGTAATTTATAGAGAATAATGGATTACATGCTCTTATAGGAGATCAGATAACTTTAGAGATCCTAAGATATCCCAACTCCAATTTTGCTAGATGCCAAGACAGTAGAAGATGCACATCAGGTTATCTTTATCTACTGGCTAGTGGAGATATATCTTGGATGAGTGTCAAACAGACAATCATAACTTATTCCACTATGGCAACAAGGTTTATAGCATGCTATGAGGCATTCAACCAGGAAATATAGTTGCAGAATTTTGTCATAAGGCTGTGCCTACACGAGGGTGTTGAAAGACCACTCAAATTATAGTATGACAATAAATCAGCAGTACTGTATTTGTAGCGCCCCAGCCCCAAAATATGTAGGACTAGGAGATCGTATACATGCCAGCCATGTATCAAGTGGACTCCAGCCCAGCTCGAATACGTATAAGCTGTCTAGACGGTGATGATAAGTCTAATCATGGAAAGTCAAAAATATATCTCAATCCACATAAAATAATAAACATCAAGAAGGAACAATATGGTTCGTGGTCTGCAGCTCACTAGCATACATGTCCAAATAGACTCGAAAGGAAACACGAGCCTATTAAACTAGATTAATAAGCAGAATATTTCATGATAAGAATAAGCAGCACGAGAGAACAATAAAATGAAACAATATACCAACGATACCTGAATCCTGTAGACGCAAATCATTACCATCCATCAATTCTACCAGCTCGACCATAACCTGAAGAGATCACCAGGTTCTCAGGGGACTATCAAGATACATATTATACATGCCTACTGTACAGTAAATAACATGCAAAGAAAAATAGAAAATGGCATGAGAAAACATCTAAGAAGTGACATGTCATAGAGAAGTGTAATACTAGCCTTGGCTAATAATCAATCAAATATATCCTATAGACTGTAGTACAATGGAAGATACTCCCACTCTATAGTATGCCTCAACTGTAGTACAATACAAGATACTCCCAATCGAGAATGGTCAACTAGCCAGTCCTAGTACCAACCTCATCTCCTAAAGGAATATAAAGGTCATGTAAAATCCTATAGATTGTAGTACAGTAAATGATACTTCCAATCTACAGAATGTCACAAGTCAGGTCAAGTAATACTCAAGTCAAGTCCAAGTCAATCAATCATAACCAGGTCAAGTCACAAGACAACTCTATCACAAGAACATGGCATAGAACTGACAACTCTATCACAAGACACGATGAACACGAAGAAAACCAATAAACAATCAATAAAAATGACTAATATCCTATACATGCACGTAAACCTATAAAATAAGTAAAGCAGTAGATGATGAACCAAGTGAAATATGAGAAGCATGTAACCATATGAAAAGGAATAGCAATATAGAAAAGCATATAAATATTGTAAAGTTTGGCAAGGTGTACTGGCCTGGTGTAGCACGTATAACCAACAATAACTATCCAATCAGTAAGCCATAAAAGTCCAACTCTCACAACAGTCTTCGGAGGATGTAATAGATATTACAACGTGTTCAGAATAGACAAATTAGCTAGGATAGCCTATCCATAAGTCCAATTCTGGACACAGGTGCAAAACGATAATTTTAGGTCAAAACGGTATCTGTCATTGGACCCGCTTTGCACCGAAAAGCTTGCTAGCACCTACGATCTCTAATGTCTTCAAACTACATGTATACGGGTTCGGTTTGACGATACGAACCAGAAGGTATATCCAAAGTTGGATTTCGGTTGGCCAGCAAAAATTCGTCCGCCGGATCGGATCACGGGCCCGCCAAAATAGCATTCCGGTCGACCTACTCAGAATCGGACCAAACTTGGCATATAGGACCAAAAAAATGATACGGTCATATTGGCACAAGTTTCGTCTGGAGACGAAAAATATGCACAAAGTTATAGGCTAGTTTACAAAGCGGCCAATGCAGGGTATCTCGACCGATACGTCTCAAATTTGTCGTGCACACGCAACCATTTCGAGTTTCGTCGAATCTCACACGTCCGCAACTTCCGTACACAACTTTTGATGCTTACGGGTTGTGATTAAGTGGCTCAATTTAACGGGACACACCCCGTATCAAGAATTTTTCCTAAAATTTTATTGTTTAAACTTATTTTTGTCGAACTTGAAAAGTTGATTTCTCTTTACACAATCAATGAAATTTGAATCTATAAAATAGGTTCTGAACTCCTATACGTTATTTAAAGCTTCCTTTAATTAGATTGTTGAAATTCTAAATACCTAGCCCTAAATTTGTCTTCCAAATAGGAATCGTAGGAGGTTTCTAAACTATTTTTGGAGCAGTTTTTTGAAAATCTTTGGAGAGATTTTTTAGAAAATCTAGGGCACCTAGAATAAAAATAATTAAAGGGTTTGCAAGTCGTATATGTTGTCTTTCAACAAAATAACTGGTTCGAAGATTGGCGATGAGGTGAGAGAGAAAGATACATGCGAAGTTGGGTCGGCGGCATTCATGATGTTGCTGCTGTTATTGCTACCGCTTTCGCTTGATGCTGTCGCACATTTGCAAGCGGCCAACGATGCGACCCCACGGCGGCGCAGAGGACGGGGGTTACCGATGGTTGCGTGCACATGTCTAGGAAGGCTGGGGTCGAGTTCTAGAGGGGGTTTCTCCATTTAAAAAAATATTATCTCAAATATGTACAGAGGTTTTAAGTCAATTTTAAAATCCAAATTGATACGATTTGGATTCAAATTTTAGGTTAAATCAAAGAGGATATCATCAATAATATTCTGGAGAAGATTTGGTAAAATCCTATCTAAATTCGAGTTTGTTTGGACAGCCAAACTCGAAAAAACAATCGTGTGCACTGTGTACACAGTCGGGTTCCCACACCCATGTTCTTCTCTTTTGGAAGATGAACAGTGCTTTACACTTTTTATTAGTTGTTTTTTTCTTTTTTTTTCCTTTTCTTTTTAGTAATATATATCTATGTATTTATCTATATGCATAGGTGTCAAATTATATATATGTATAAAATAATGGCCCTATTTATATATATACAATACATGTATATAACAAGCATAAAATAATAGCCCTATAGATATATATATATATATATATATATATATATATATATATATATATATATATATATATATATATATATATATATATATATATATATATATATATATAATATTATGCTTGCTCAGGAAATAATTACGTGCATGAAATTTCTGTCCAGAGGAGGGGACATCACCATCAAATTGGACATGGAAAGGCAAACGATTGGCTTGATTGGCAGTTCATGATCTGGGTATGCAGAGCTTTTGGTTTCTCCAAAATATGGACAAGCATCATCTGGCGATTGATCAACAACTCGTGGTTCTCCACGGTGATTAACGGGCAAGCAGACGGCTTCTTCCGGACCAGTAGGGGAGTTAGACAAGGAGATCCTCTTTTGTCCACCATTTTTATCATTACGGCAGAAGCCCTCAGCATAAATATTAACAAACTTCCTACGACCCCTAACTTCAAATAGTTTCATACCGCCAGCGGATGTCCCATCATCACTCACCTAGCGTACGTCGACGACAACCTTATCTTCTCTTCTGGAGAAGCGGGGTCAGTGGAAGCTATTCAAAACGTTCTCCTTCGATACACTCGTTGCTCTGGCCAAAGAGTCAACCCCAGAAAAAGTGTCATTTATGTCCATCACAAAGCCAACAGAGAGCAAATCGCCACATTAGCCAACATCACCTCCTTCTCTGTCGCCTACCCTCCTTTTTCCTACCTGGGCTGCCTGCTGGTATACGGGAGATTTGCCGCAACAATCTTCGAGGATCTCATCGGTATAATCAGGAAAATAATAGAGGGATGGCATAACTCCACCCTATCGCCTGGCGGTAAATTTATCCTGATCAATCATGTGCTCTCATCCATCCACGTATACACCATTGTAACATGCTCCCCACCGAAGAAGGTCCTTAACCACATCGAGAGCCTCTTTACTAACTTCTTTTGGGGCCACAAGGAAGCCAAAGATAAACCATTGGGCCAGCTGGGACTCCATGGCCAAACCCACCAAAGAGGGGGGGTCTGGGATTCTCCCGACTGCAACATATCATAGACGCTTTTTTCATGAAGCTGGGGTGGAAGGTTCGTGTTAGCCGCAACCTCTGGGCACGCTTCATAAAAGCCAGATACTTCAAACACACTCACCCAACTGCCGCCATCAGCAACTGCAGAGCTTCCGCGGCTTGGAGATGCATCCTACATGGTCGGACTCTTATCGAACCAAAGATTCAGATTCAGCTGGGTGCAGGCAACTCAACGTTATTCCTTGAAAGATGGATGGGAGATGACCTGATCCCGAGACTTCCGAAAGCTCCGGCCACCGACAAAATCAAAGAATGGTGGAACAACAAAAATAATTGGAATTGGCAAAAAGTCCGAGATTGGAGTGGAGAAGAGACCGTGACCGCCCTGCAGAATTTCGGTTTGAAGATCGGCTCGGACGAAGACACGTTCTCGTGGTCGGAAAGCAACAACGACACTTTCGAGATTGCCTCCGCATGAAGGGTCGTTCGCGGCAACGGACCCACCATACCCATATTGAGTCATTTCTGGCACCCATGTATTCTTAAGAAATGGTCATTCCTGGTCTGGCGAGCTGTCCGCAAAAAACTACCCACTGACGACACCCTTATCATCATCGGATATAGCCTAGCGTCAGCTTGCCATTACTGCGTCGAAAAATAGTTAGAAACGGTTGACCATAACCTTCGCCATGGAGATTCTTCGGCCACCATCTGGGCGTCCATATCCCAACGTTGCAGTATGACTAATGTTGATAGGAGCTTCAATGATCTTCTTGCACACAGGTCCAACGCGTCTTATTGCCACCAGATCGTTGCAGCCGCCACCACGTGGGTGATTTAGAAGAATTACAACAAAGCTAGATATGAAGGTCGCCAACTATCCACCGCTCAGCTCACCCAAGAGGTCATCCTCCAGAGTCTTACGACTGGCCGTCTTTGTAACCATGGGCAGCAAGATTTCTGGGATTTTTGGTCCTCCTGAGAGAGGCCCCCTCCTTTTGCTTTTCTTTCTGCGCTTACTTGTAAAGGCTTCGGCATTTTGCGCCTTACATGAATATATATATATATATATATATATATATATATATATAAATATATATATATATAGTGAGTACCAACTCAGGTTACAAAAAATATTAAGTACTAATGTTTACACTTGATAGTAGCCTTAGAGATTTGTCGATAAACTTCACCAATTAACTTGTCAGTTGTATATGAGTACTGCTCATATCGCCATTTGTTGCGCTTTTTCCATAATACCCCGATCATTGCTGCCACCACAATTTCTTTCCTATGCTTTTTCCTCTTCCTCTACCATGAATGAAGCCTATGCAATAAGTTGCTGCTTTTGTAATATATGTAATATTTTTGTTGAACCGACGTCCAAACTGCAGTAGCCAAATCACCCTCATAAAGAATATGAGCCAAGGTTTCTGATGAAGGATCTGAACAACAATGATACTTAGACACCATACTATACCCGAGCCGAGTGATGTTGTCATCAGTGGGGAGCTTATTATGCAACACTCGCCAACATAATATGGACCATTTCGTGGGTATACATGTACTCCAAATATGTTTAAAGTATGGTAACTTAGGCATGTGTGTACGAGCCACATCCCACGCTGAGGCTACAAAAAAATTACCTGATCGAGCATGCCCCCATCTCCAATCCCCCTCCACATGTACGATATGGGGACTAGCCAGGCTACGGCCAAGTATATGTCAACTCCACACATGTATTGCATTAGAGGGAAGCTGGACATCATTTGCAGTATTTCAGTTTGAAGAACTGAGTCCAAAGGCTATTCAGAGTTGTGAACTTCCACCAGAGTTTAATAGTTATAGCTGCCATGACATCCTCCAATCTACGAACCCCACGTCCTCCTTCTTCCTTAGTACGAGCAATACATCCCTATCCAAGCCATTTCCTCTTCGTTGTACCCTCATGTGAACCCTGAAAGAAAGTGGAGAACATATTCTCTAGTCTATGCAATACAGCAACTGGTGGATCGCATGTTGCCAATGTATAAACTAGAATTGATGCTAAGACATTCTTGATCAAGACTAGTTTACCTCCTGGAGATAGTGTTTTATTATGCCACCCCTCCAATTTGTGCCAAATTTTGTCAAGGAGGTCTTCATACATTCCTCCATTATGACGACCTACCATAAGAGGACAACCCAAATACGTAAACGGAGGCATACCTACATTGAATCCAAATCTGCTAGACAACTCCTCTCCCTTCTCTGGAAGTTCCTTCTTTGATAGATAGATGGAAGACTTGGATTTGTTGATCTTCTGACCAGACACGAGCTCATACCGGGTTAGAACATCATTGATCATACCTACCGAGCGTAAATCCCCTGCTGCAAATAGAAGAACATCATCAGCATATGCTAAGTGTGTGATAGGAGGACATCCACGAGGAGTAAAAAATATAGAGAAGCCGTCTTCAGCTGGTAATTGCATCAAGCTTCTAGATAAAACCTCTCCAGCTATGATGACTAATGCCGGTGAGAGTGGATCTCCTTGCCGCAGACCACGAAACGCTTGAAAGTAATCTATCGATTCACCATTGATGAGAGGAGCATACCATATGTTGTTCACAATACGCAGCATCATATCCACCCACTTATAATGAAATCCAAATTTATGAAGCACCTTCAGAAGGAAACGCCAATCCACCTTATCGTAAGCCTTCATCATATCAAGTTTTATAGCAATGTTACCCCCTCTTTGCTTTTTGTTCATCTTAGCCATCATTTCTTGAGCCAGCAAAATGTTATCAACAATCTCTCGACCTTGCACAAACCTGCTCTGTTCTTGTGAAATAATATGCAGAAGAATCAGAGCTAAGCGTCGAGAGAGTAACTTGGATATAATTTTATTAATCACAGTACAAAGTCTAATGGGTCTATAATCACCAAATGCCTTAGGCTATTTTACCTTTGGTATGAGGACATGTAAAGCACCAGTCCCAAAATACTTAGGACTAGGTACGTATCCATGCCAGCTGCATACATACGACGTACACTCCAATATATGGAAACTCGTATGTATACATAAGCAGTAAAATGCAGTAAACCAAGAGTAATTTAATCTCATCCACAAATAAGGAATAAAAGATATCATATTATCAACTGTAATAAGTTTTTGTACAATATATTGGGCGGAGACAAATCCACTACCAATAAGTAAGAAAAATATACATGGAAACCGAAATAATTTGGCGGAAGTAGCAAAGGAAGACCCAAGACACGTCATCTTCGAATGAATAGAGAAGATCGTGACCTCGGCTAGAACACCTACAATATCACATAAGCACACACATCTGGAGAGATAACCAGGTCCTCAGAGGGACGTAACAAGATACAATAAATATGCCACTTAAATACTGAATATAAATATGCCACAATCAAAGAAAGTGACAAGACATAAATAAGGTAAACTAACTGTACTAATGTGAACATGAATTTGAGAAATAATCCTTCGCCGCATGAGCCCTTGCTGTAAATGGGATCTGGTATAGTCCCCGCTTGGGCAACAGTGACCACAGCGCATGACGTTTAAAAATGACAGTGGCAAACCTGAGAGGCTCAACATACCCGTATCTCCAACGGAGCTTCCGGGTTACAAGGGAAGTACAATCGAAGCCCATACATCAGGTATTGTCATCCCCACCCAAATGTCCCTACCATGTCGCATCCACGACCATGTTTCTCTACTAACTACTAACTGCTATATCTCCTAACATGCCTCTATTAGCAGTTAGCCCTAACGCATGCACATGGGAGATCAGCCCACACGCAAGAACCTCTACATGCTACTTATCTCACACATCCTCGTGGTACAACTGTGTCAAGGGGTATGCAATACACTACAGACGGTAGTCCCTTAACTCAGGTCCACATGCAATCAAAGGATAATAACAAATAAGCTAATATCACTGAACATGTAGTAAATGTAGAACTGTAAGAATTGGAATAAAAGAACAGTGATATGCAATAAATAAATGTAGACAAACTTATAAACAATAAATTATGGCAAGGTATCTTGCCTGAGATTATGTGCAAAAGGGAATAATCCAATAGCTCGAACAAACAATTACACGAAGAAAAAAAAGCCAAGTCCTGCAGATGACTCCAGATGCTGCAACAAACATCACGAACGGGTTTAGAATATAAGATATGCCTAGGAAACGCATGTCCAAAAGTTAAATTCTGGAACAGGGGCAAAATCATAATTTTGGGTCAAAACGATGTCCGTCGTTGGACCCACTTTGCACCAAAATGCGTGCTAATATCTACGGTCTCTAAAGTCGTCAAACTACATGTCTATAGATTTGTTTTGATGAGACGAAACCAATGGCATGTCCAGTTTCGAATTTCGGTGGGCCGTGCACAAAAATTGCCCGCTGAGTGGGATTGTGGGCCCGCCAAAATAGTGTCCCGATCAACCTTCTCAGGATCAGACCAAACATGGCTCACATGACCAAAAAATATTTTGAGTCCAATGACGCAAGTTTCATCGCGATATGATGAGTGTGCACAAAGTTGTGACTTAATTTGCAAAAGGTCGATACGGGGATATCTCGACGGATACGCACTGATTTCGTCGCGCACATGCAACAAAATTGGGTTTCGTCAGTTCTCACACGTCGACAACATCCATACACGCCTTTCGATGTGTATAGTGCGCAACCATGTCGCACGGTTTGTCGGGTCGTACGCCGTATCGGGTGTTTTTCCACTTTTTGAAAACAGAATTTATAATTTTTTGTGAAACTTTAACAACGTGTAACTTTCTACATACTAGATGAAAAGTGAATCCAGAAGGTGCGTTACAATCTCGGTTGTGTTGTCTTTGATTTCCTTCAATTAGTTTTTACAAAATCCTGTTGTACAGAAAGAAAAGTGGCCGACAAGTTGGTGTTTTGAAACAGTTTTTAATATTCCAGAAAAGTGGTTTTTCTCCAACTTCGTCTCATTTTTCGAGCAAGTTGGATGGCCATGTCGAAATCCACCTGGGGGAATCTCGAAGAGGGTCATGTGGACTTTTTAGACGAATTTACGGATCAAAAATCGGAGTAGAATTGACAGAGAAATTAATCGGGGAAGTGGGATACCTTAAAGTGGAAATCTAATGTTTTATTGTTGTTGTTGTCGCCGTGATGATCGGGAGGCGGAGATGCTGTCGCTCCGGCGAGGCTGGCACGCACGCCGATGAGTGGAAGGAGGATGGAGGAGAAGAAATTAGGGTTTGGATTAGGTCGTGGCGGCCATGTTGTTGGTGTTGCTGTTCCTAAGAGGGTCGGCTGGGTTATATATGTATGTTACAATATCAATTGCTAAGGTGCGGCCCTTTTTATGGCCGAAGCACCCAGCAGCACAAATCTGCTATAGTTAGCTCGTGGGTGCCCCCATGTGGGCCGCCCATAGTGGATATATATATATTATATTTATATATATATATATATATATATATATATATATTTCATTATTTATCCTTTTCTTTTCTTATATTATATATATATATATATATATATATATATATATATATATATATAAAATATATATATATATATATATATATATATATATATATATATATATATATATATCTAAATACATTCAATGGATCTCCACAATTTAAAAATAATTTTAACATTATCTTTTCCATATATATAAGATATTTAAATATATGTTCAAATATATTCTCAATTTGGTTGAAGATAAACATCAATATTAATAACTACTAAAAATTAGCTATTGAGTTAGTCCCCAAAAATAATATTAAGTAAAAGTAAAATAATAAAATATCAAATGGTGGTTTTGGTGAGCATATATCCCACACCCGTATTCGGGTCCAGAAGAATTGTACAATATTGTAAAATATTATTTAATAACAATACCAATAATAGTCGAATAATTAGAAATTGTACATGCAAATTCTAAAATAATTTAGAAAATATTTGTATATACATAAAATATGCTTATATGGCCAATTTGGTCACACTACATGCTTACATGGACTTACATTGGTTCGGTCCCAATTCGGACTGGTTTGGACAAACCGAGTCATCAAAAATTTAATATATAAAATAATATCTACATAAAATATTTTAAATGCGTTATTTCACAACTCGGTCTGGTTTTCCTACTTTAGACTGAACTATGGCTAGGCCTCCCACGACACGGCTAATATACTGGTCAAAGCACACTGCTACATCTTTCGTGCCAAAATTCATAGTCGCCTTGTGCTCAAAATACAACAATGGCTAAGGTCATTTTTAATAATTAATAAAAACCATAAATTGTATAAATTAAATTTGAAGTCTAATAAAATAATAAAAAAATAATTTTAAAAAAATGGGTTTTACATCCTACCCAACTTACAAGAATTTCGTCCTCGAAATTTAGGATTAATAGGGTAGATAGGGTTGAGGGATAGGAAGAGTTCGTCAATACCAAAATGCAATTAAAATTTTGAGGAGGCGATAAAACGTCGTTCAATACCACCGTGCAATAGAAAATTGTGGAGTCGATATATACAAAAATATAACATGATTATGGAATTGAATAAGGATTGCTAGTGAAGGTAACAAAATTTTAAATATCCAATTTTAGAGAACAGTAAGGAATTGAGTAGACCAAAGAGAATAAATTAGACATTTAGGAAATGTGATCCCTTAAGGGAGAACTGGATACTAATCGTCGTAGTCGAGGGTTTGATTTGATTAGAATCATTCTCGAGTGCTCAAGAATAATTTTAAGGGCACGCTAACAGTTCTAGGGTTGAGGAAATGAGGAGTAGTTAAAGGCGAGGATATAGCCACATGAGTCGGTCGGTGGCTATCTATATTTCGTGTATATAAAGCTGATAGGGCAACTAAAGGTGATACTTTGAGTCTATCTATCAAGTACAGTGTCTGGTCTTTCCTAAGTAAGTAAAGTCCACAACAAAAAGAGTTCAAGGATGATGCTATTTAGTACGAAATACGAAGTTTATAGACGACGAAAATAATTCAAAAGAGAATTGTCAAGGCTATCGCGGATGAGACTCTAAGGCAAGTTTGACTATGTCTCCATCCACGTAGAATAATTCATTTAAAGCGAACCAAAGTGCAATAGATTGATCAAACCATCATCACCTGTTCCGATTAGACAGTATGTTAGTGGGTGCACCCAATAAAATATGTCATGGTCAAGCTTGATAACAAAATAAGCTTGCAAAACTGAAGCTACATTAGCAGCATGAGATAGTCAAAATATGAGCAAGGGAGGTACTGATGAAGGAAATTTTAAATAGTCCAAGATCTTTTAAAATCAAGTCTTGCCCGAAGTGTGGGCCCTTACAGTTGTCCTAGTTTTCTTCATATATGGCGTGGTCGCCTATATAAGTTTAGGGTCCTCTGAATTTCTACTCTAAGTAAACTCATCAACATGAAGGATAAAGGTTTTGTTAGGTTGTGAGGTATTCTACCCAACTTACAAGAGTTTAACTAATAATGTGATGGGACAATGGGTCACACAATCAAGGTAAGCACAAAGTTAGGCATTTTAATGAATCAAGTAGAACACAATCACCTATCAGGTTGAAAGAAATGAGTCAACGTTGGACCTCTAACTCAAGTCCGAAAGTAACTGGTGTCATGGTAGAGGTTATAGCTTAGCCATTTGACTAGAAAGTCATATCAAAAAAATAGAGTACAAGGAGACGTATTTTAGTGGGACATGATATATCTACGTTAAGGTGGGCTCGTTTAAGTCTAACATATAAAATTTGTTGGGAGGAAAAGTCTAGTGTTGTACTCCAAATATAAAAGTCACGGTAGGGGACCAGAAGATCAAAAATAGAAAGTGGGAGTTCACGAGGTGATAACTAATGCACAAAAATAAGGAAGATCAAGTTAAAGCATGAAATAAAATTAATTAAAGAATCCAGTAAAAATAATTTATGATCACCGTTCTAGAGAGAAGATAGCCTCTTAAATGAATACAGTCAATGAACAATTAAAACATTATTTAAATTGCAACTGGGTTAGAAGGTTACCATAAAAGATCGAGATTCGAGGGAAAATCGAGTAAGTAAAGATTGAGATACAATACAGTTTGGTAGATGACTAGCAACGCTTGTGTATATACTACAATCATGGTCATGAGTGACATGACATTTAGTATGGAATACTTCTAACTCATTAGGGCTACCTTTGTGGCCTACCATTAATATTTTAACTTGTGTTTCCTCCAATAATTTCTGAATAAATATATATAAAAAAAATAACCACCAAAATTTGTACTCACTCCAAGCCGTTCAAATTTATCATGACAAAAATTTAAATCACTTCCATAAATCTCAAAACAAACTTTATCACGTTACTACTAACCTTTTCCAAAATTAACGTTTAAATTCGACTATTTAACTCAAGAGTTCATAATTTACGAATCCATAAAAATTTCACAATCAATCAAAAATTTAACACTCTAAAATTTTTCAATAACTCATAATAAAACTCTTAGCATATTAAAAGCAATCTCAAAAATTAAGCTCAATGCTCTCATCAATTTTAACTTCCATTCATGCTAAGTTATTCCAACAAAATCACAACTTTTAAATGGTAACTTCCTTTATTCAATCAAAATAACTTTCCATCACATCCTTCGAAATTCTCTCAAAAATTTTAATATTAGCAATCCCTCATTAAACTAAATTCTCAAATAATCTTATCAATCAAAATCTTTTTTAACCAAAAATCTAAATAGATTTGTAAATCCTCAATCATAGGACACCATTTAAAATAAAAAATTTCTCAAAAATTATTTTCATAACTTTCAAATATTTTAAACCCAAATTCACCGTCACTACTTCCACTTAAAATTCAAAATTTACTAAAACAAAAATTGCAAGTTGTACAACTCAAATTTAAATAATTCCTACGGCCATTATTTTAAAAGCTAAGATCATTTTCAAACCAAATTTATAACTGTTCAAAGGTGTATAACTATAATACAATAAATCATAAACATCAAAACTCGAAAATCAAATAAATTTTATATTTGTTCAAAGATTATATCTATCACCCAAAACTCATAAATATCATAACTCGAAAAGCAAATCAATTTTTACACTTTAGCAAAGATGTATAACTATAACCCAATAAATCATAAATATCAAATCTCAAAAAGCCAATCAATGGTATAAAGATTCTAGCTATTTTTTTCTCCTTCCTGCAGTATCAATCTTGTGGTGTTTACTATTTAGAAATCTCAAGATTAAAACCTTCCTTGGTAGTATCCTACTTTACAAATTAATAATCATTAAATCACACTTAAAAAAACCCTTTTAACTCAATTAGAGTCTTAAATGTATTCCAATTGCCAATATAACCATTCTAGCCATGTGTTTGACCTATGAGCATATACTAGTGTAGTCATCTTCCTAGTTGACACTAAGCACGAAAATAAGAATCAACGGTAGAAAGGAATCAAACAAGATGCAATTTAAGGAAGTCGAACGAGAGTTCAAAATTTGAAGCCAAGGAAAAAAGGTCAAGTTGTATGGATGAGATTCCTATATTCTAATCCTATGTTGCAGGCTCACATCGGTACAGTAATGTAACCGATGTGACAAACTCGACCTGCATGGGCCACCACAAAAATATGTAACGCCCCAGTCCCAAAATACATAGGACTAGTTACGTATCCATGCCAGCTGCATATATACGAAGTATACTCCAATATATGGAAACTCGTATGTATACATAAGCTGTAAAATGCAGTAAACCAAGAGTAATCTACTCTCATCCACAAATAAAGAATAAAAGATATCATATAATCAACTGTAATAAGTTTTTGTATAATTTTTTCTGCGAAGACAAATCCACTACCAACAAGTAAGAAAAATATACATGGATACCGAAATAATTTGGCGGAAGTAGCAAAGGAAGACCCAAGACACGTCATATCCGAATGAATAGAGAAGATCACGACCTCAGCTAGAACACCTGTAATATCACAGAAGCACACACACCTGGAGAGATAACCAGGTCCTCAGAGGGACGTAACAAGATACAATAAATATGCCACTTAAATATTGAATATAAATATGCCACAATCAAAGAAAGTGACAAGACATAAATAAGGTAAACTAACCGTACTAATGTGAACATGAATTTGAGAAACAATCCTTCGACGCATGAGCCCTGGCTGTAAATGGTATCTGGTATAGTCCCCTCTTGGGCACCAGTGACCACAGCGCATGACGTTCAAAAACGACAGTGGCAAACTTGAGAGGCTCAACATACCCGTATCTCCAGCGAAGCTTTCGGGTTACAAGAGAAGTGCAATCGAAGCCCATACGTCATGTATTGTCCTCCCCACCCAAATGTCCCTACCAAGTCGCATCAGCGACCATGTTTCTCTACTAACTGCTAAGTCTCATAACATGCCTCTATTAGTAGTTAGCCCTAACGCATGCACATGGAGGATCAGCCCACACGTAAGAACCTTTAAATGCTACTCATCTCACACATCCTCATGGTACAACTGTGTTAAGGGGTATGCATTACACTACAGACGGTAGTCCCTTAACTCTAGGTCCACATGCAATCAAAGGATAATAACAAATAAGCTAATATCACTGAACATGTAGTAAATATAGAACTGTAAGAACTCGAATAAAATAACAGTGATATGTAATAAATAAATATAGACAAATTTATAAATAGTAAATTATGGCAAGGTATCTTGCCCGAGGTTATGTGCAAAAGGGAATAATCCAGTAGCTCGAATAGACAATTACATGAAGCAAGAAAAGCTAAGTCCCGCAGATGACTCTGGATGCTGCAAAAAAACATCACGAACGGGTTTGGAATATAAGATATGCCTAGGAAACGCCTGTCTAAAAGTTAAATTCTGGAACAGGGACAAAATCATAATTTTGGGTCAAAACGATGTCCGTCGTTGGACCCGCTTTGCACTGAAATACGTGCCAATATCTACGGTCTCTAAAGTCATCAAACTACATGTCTACAGATTTGTTTTGATGAGATGAATCCAACGGCATGTCCAATTTTGGATTTCGGTGGGCCCTGCACAAAAATTGCCCGTTGAGTGGGATTGTGGGCCCGGCAAAATAGCGATCCGATCAACCTTCTCAGAATCGGACCAAACTTGGCTCACAGGACCAAAAAAATATTTTGAGTACAATGGCGCAAGTTTTATCGTGATATGATGAGTGTGCACAAAGTTGTGACTTAATTTGCAAAAGGTCGATACGGGGATATCTCGACGGATACGCACTGATTTCGTCGCGCACATGCAACGAAATTGGGTTCCGTCAGTTCTACACGTCGATAACATCCATACGCACCTTTCGATACATATAGTATGCGACCACGTCGCGCGATTTGTCGGAGCGCACGCCGTATCGAATGTTTTTCCACTTTTTGAAAATAAAATTTACAATTTTTCGTAAAACTTTAACAACGTATAACTTTCTACATACTAGATGAAAAGTGAATCCAGAAGGTGCGTTACAATCTCGGTTATGTTGTCTTTGAATTCCTTCAATTAGTTTTTACAAAATCCTATTGTACAGAAAGAAAAGTGGCCGACAAGTTGATGTTTTGAAACAGTTTTTAATATTCCAGAAAAGTGGTTTTTCTCCAACTTTGTCTCGATTTTTCGAGCAAGTTGGATGGCCATGTCAAAATCCACCTGGGGGATCTCGAAGAGGGTCATGTGGACTTTTTACACGAATTTACGGATCAAAAATCGGAGTAGAATTGACAGAGAAATTAATCGGGGAAGTGGAATACCTTAAAGTAGGAATATGTTGTTTTATTGTTGTTTTCGCCGTGACGATCGGGAGGTGGAGATGTTGTCGCTCCGGCGAGGCTGGCACGCACGTCGAGGAGTGGAAGGAGGATGGAGGAGAAGAAATTAGGGTTTGGATTAGGTGGTGGCGGCCATGTTGTTGGTGTTGCTGTTCCTAAGAGGGTCGGCTGGGTTATATATGTATGTTACAATATCAATTGCTAAGGTGCAGCCCTTTTTATGGCCGAAGCACCCAGCAGCACAAAGCTGCTATAGTTAGCTCGTGGGTGCCCCCATGTGGGCTACCCATAGTGGATATATATATATATATTATATTTATATATATTTTATATATATATATATATATATACATATATATATATATATATATATATATATATATATATATATATATATCATTCTTTATCCTTTTCTTTTCTTTATATATATATATATATATATATATATATATATATACATTCAATGGATCTCCATAATTTAAAAATAATTTTAACATTATCTTTTCCATATATATAAGATATTTAAATATATGTTCAAATATATTCTCAATTTGGTTGAAGATAAACATCAATATTAATAACTACTAAAAATTAGCTATTGAGTTAGTCCCCAAAAATAATATTAACTAAAAGTAAAATAATAAAATATCAAATGGTGGTTTTGGTGAGCATATACCCCACACCCGTATTCGGGTCCAAAAAAATTGTACAATATTGTAAAGTATTATTTAATAACAATACCAATAATAGTCAAATAATTAGAAATTGCACATGCAAATTCTAAAATAATTTAGAAAATATTTATATATACATAAAATATGCCTACATGGCTACGTTTGGTCACACTACATGCTTACATGGGCTTACATTGGTTCGGGCCCAATTCGGACTGGTTTGGACAAACCGGGTCATCTAAAAATTAATATATAAAATAATATCTACATAAAATATTTTAAATACGTTATTTCACAACTCGGCCTGGTTTTCCTAGTTCGAACTGAACTATGGCTAGGCCTCCCACGACATGGCTAATATACTGGTCAAAGCACACTGCTACATCTTTCGTGCCAAAATTCATGGTCGCCTTGTGCTCAAAACGCAACAATGGCTAAGGTCATTTTTAATTATTAATAAAAACCATAAATTGTATAAATTAAATTTGAAGTCTAATAAAGTAATAAAAAATAATTTAAAAAAATGCGTTTTACAGGACAAGCGCGTATTGGTAAATGCCCTAGGAAGTGAGAACCCGTCGTTGAACATTGAGATGGATTCCAATAGATCATTACTGACGATGTCTCAGCTATGTAAGTAAAATACTGGCATGAACCCATCCGGCCCTGAGGTACTATTCTTGTCCAAGCTTTTTATAGTGTCAAGGATCTCCTCTTTAGAAGGTGATGCAATATGTACCTCATTATCCTCCTATGTCACTACATTAGGAATGAGAGCCAACATCTCAGAATCATTCTGAATCTCTCCACGCTCATATAATTTGGAATAGAATACCTTGGCATAGTCATGGATGTCCTGTTCTTCTTTGAGAATCGCTCCATTTTCCTTGGTGATGGAATGAATATGCAGAGACTTCTTCCTGTTATTAACACAGCCATAAAAATAAGCTGTGTTCTTATCCCCGTCTAGGTCCCATTTAAGACGAGCCTTCTGTCTCCAATAAGCTTCTTCAATATGAACTTGTTGCTTAAGCAATGCAGACGCCTTAGATAGATGTTCAAAAGAAGCCTGAGAGTTCAAAGCCTCATGGTTGATTTCTGCTGCAAGGACGTCTTCTTCCGCTTACTTCACCGACTAGAAAATGTCCCCATACGTGTTCATGCTCCATGTAGATAGAGCTTTGCCGGCAGGCATCTAGACGCAGAGACACTCTAGTAATAACATTCGGATGGTATATCGAATACCAGGCTTGATGAATAATTGCTTTGAAATCCTCATGAGTCGTCCATAGGTCGAGGAATCGAAATTATTTTCTGTCGCCTACCAGAGCTCGTTTGAATTGAGTTAGGATATGAGCATGATCCGACTCCGTCCTATTAAGGTGTTCAACTCCTGACATTGGAGCCAATTCAAGCAATGCATTATCAACCATAACCCTATCCAATCGTGACCCACACCTGCCATCCTTCTTAGACTTCAGCCACGTAAAACAGCTTCCTGAATAACAAAGTTTAATTAATCCAGCTGCTAATTTGAAGTTAGCAAACTCTTGAATCGAAACTGGATCGGCTTGATGACCTTCGATATTTTCTTTCGATCGTAACACAGTATTGAAATCACCCCCTACGACCCATGGAAGGTTGTGATCCCCTTGAAGCTGAGATAATCTATCCCAAAGCAGGCGACGTCCTTCTTTAGTATTGTCTCCATGAACCAAAGAAAATATGGGAGCTGATGGCAGCAAATGATGAGATACAGTAACAGTAAGTACTTAATCAAATGAGTCTCGAAGCGAAAGGTTACACGCCACCTTTGTCATCACCCATATATTACCACGCTCATTAGAGAACACAGTAGAAAAGCCAAGCTTTAACTTGTAGAAGGGAAGCTGATGGACATCCACCTTAGGCTCAATGATAGCAATAAGGACAATTTTATGTATCCTCACTAATGATTTGATTCTTTTAAGAGTCATTTTGTTGGAAATTCCTCTCACAATCCAAATTAATATGCTAAACATTATAGGCTGGGGGTTTACTTGTAGTAGTTGAGCTTGTTGCTTGACGAGTGACATAGTCGGAAGGCTCCACCGTCTTCTTTGTTTTTTCTCCTTTGTATTGTTGCTGCAGTTACGTCCTATGTTTCTCCTCTGGTGTCCCGACGTTCATCTCTACTGTGTCTGTTCTCCATATCGAGCTCTTTCCTTTCGACTTCATCAGCCCAATTGCAAATTGTGTCACGAGCCTCACCTTCCTCCAGCTGCTCAAAATCCCTCATAGTGACCAGAGCTTCGGTTGATATGGCTACCGATGAAGTATTAAGAACAACATCGGTCGGAGCCACTTGAGCTAATCCCGTAACCACCATTTCCTTACCTGTCTCTTCCAATGTGACTGGTTGATGCAAAGCAGTCTCCTACGCTCTCGTGGCCTGAGCTTCGTAAGGAGTGGCCGGTGGGTCACGGGGAAGTGATGGACCTGAATCAATTAGAATGGCCTCTCCATGCATTATATTAATTCCCCCATTAATGACAGCCTCGGATGACGTGTTAAGACCATGATCACCTTCATTAATTGGTAAGCTACTGCCTTCATTAGGATGCTGTAAAATTTGAGTAACCACCAATTCCTTCTGAGGTCGACGCGTGTCCTCCCCTGGCGTTGGTTTTTTCCTGCGCATCTCCCTTAAGCGCAATTTCTTTGCCTTTATTCTTCAGTTTGCACTGAGTAACATTGTGTCCTTGATGATGACAGTGTGAACAATACAATAGGATATACTCATATTCCAAGTTTTGCCAGAAACTTCAACCACGAGGATGGTTAATTCTAATGTGCTGCTGTAAAGGTTTGATGGCATCTATTTCAACAAATACCCTTGCTCGACTTGGACGAGATAGCTCAGAAGTAGCCTTATCAATTTTCAAAGGTGAACCAATCGCTGAAGTTATGGCGAAAAGAGCCTCTTTGTCATATAAATGCTGAGGTAGATCAGGAAGATCCACCCATACAGGCATGAGGGAGGATTCAAAAGAAGGTGAGAAATCAGGTTCCCACTTAAAAATTCTCATTAGGACTCGCGAAATGAACCATGTGTCTTTATATATTAATAGGATTTTGTAATAATATGTATATATATACATTATATATATATTTATATATATATATATATATATATATATATATATATATATATATATATATATATTTTATATATATATATATATATATATTTATTTATTTATATATATATATTTTTTTTATATTTTATATATATATATATATATATATATATATATATATATACGTAAAATAAAAATAATATATATATTATTTTATTATATATATATTTATTATATATATAATATATATATATTATTTTATTATATATATATATTATAAATATATATATATAATATATAAATAAAAAATAAAAGATTATTTTATATATATTTTATATATATTATTACAAAAATCCTCTTAATATATATAGATTTTTACTTCTAACAAGATTGCAAATAATAATAAAATACTTAATCATGTATGCATGTACTCAATTGCATATACATTAATTAGAAAGTAATATTTAGGATTGTAGTAGTATTTTAGGTACAACTTGCCATAGTAAATATACATCCAATATCAAAAGATATTTATATTATATACAATAACTATTTCTAAAAATAATTATTAGACAATAAAGTACGATAAATATATCTATATGTATGTCTTTGGATGCACTACATGACTACATGGGCTTGGACTTGGTTCGGGTCTGGTCCGGGCTAGTTTAGCACAACCGGGTCTCCTAAAAAGTCAATAATCTTAATATAAATAATTAAGTCACCTATAAGGGTTAAGTCACAACTTTGACTAGATTTTCGAGTAAGAAAAGAGTTATGGCTAGGCGTTTGCTACCATGGCTAACACACTAGTTGAAGCACACAACTACACTAGATGTGCCAAAATTTCTAGTCTATATGCATCTCAAACTTAACCATGACTAAGGCCATATATGTATAGTATTAGGCTATTATAAATATAGTGATACATATATACAAAATTATATTTAAATCTATTAGGACTAAAATAAAGTCAAAATAATTCTACTAAGTCATGTAAACTAACTTGGCTCTACAAAGTGGGGTTGACTAGGTTATGGTCCAAATTTATTTTCTAATCAAATTGAACTCGAGAAGTCAACACATGAGTCTCATGTGACATTCGCAAATAAATTGCACATGAGGACTCGATTGAGTGGTACATCCTTGGCATGTATGTCATAGGTTCAGAATGGGTCAAAACCATATATTGGGTCAAATAGTTTTGATCGATGTCTGGTTCTGAGCTCATGTTCGAAGATCGATCTAGAATTATGGTAAACTGTCAAATGGATCAATTTGACACGCGCGAAGTCAAAAGAATGCTAGGGGACAAGTTTGGATGGGACATGATATATTAAATTGAAGGTGGACTTGTCTACTTCAAAACTCAAGAAGGATGTATCGAAATATTGACACTTTTTGTGCTCCAAAAATCGAAGCTACGAAAAAGTTCATCTAAAGTCATTAATTAAAAATAAAAATCTAATTTAATAAACAAAAATCATATAAAAAATAATTATTTTTAAAAATCAGGGTGCTTACAATCTACCCACATTAAAAGAATTTTGTCCTCAAAATTAAAATAAGGCTCACTAACGAAGAACCTTACTAGCGTAACTAAAATAGTTCAAGTGATATACTAAGTCACTACGGTGCCTCCTAATAATTCAAGTAATAATCAATGCTAAACAATTTGGTTTTACAAACATAGCTATCATAAAACTATAGATGGTTATCTCTAGTCGCTCTTCTTGGTACTAGTGACCTTGCAATGATCGTGTTGAAGGCTTATCCTCCTAACCTTATTATTATCATAATTTTATAAGTCCCCCCTTTTTTCTATGACCAAGCTAAGTGGTACCTATCATTTCGTCTAATTCTAACTATACAACTGATATGGCATAATAGTAAATGGGTTGGGTTAGCCTATATTTAGGTTCTTCTTATAGAAGGTTAATCTCTACACTAAAATTACCACTCTATTCTTGATTAGTGAGTACCATAAGAGCGTAACCTCGTATGATCATAAATTTATTTTTTATACTGAGCACGTGTATCCACCTTTGGTCACACCACTCCATCAAATACATGATGCCCTAAAATTTTATAACCCTTGCACACTAGTTGCAAAAATCTAAACCACTAGATATCTATGGCATATGGCATCTCTAATTTTCTCCTATCTATCAAGCAACCAAAAGTTCAATAAGCAAACTAACTTACAATATAATTTAAGAATTTTTGATAAATTCTATAAAGCATGATCATTCGTCGCTCCGAAATAGGAAGGGACGAGAAGCAATGGTACGAAGAAGCAAAGGAAGAACAGTCGAGGGGAAATACGAAGTTCAAAGACGGTAGAGAAATTTCTAACATAATTGTCAAGAAGTTGTGGATTGATATTCCTAAGGGTTTAATAATATTCGCAGGCCCATTCGGTACAGTAACGTAACCTAAACGGCTAACTCGACCTGCATGGGCTACCAAAAAACATGTAACACTCCAGTACCAAAATACGTAGGACTAGGAGATCGTATATATGCTAGCTACGTATCAAGTGGACTCCAACCCAGCTCGAATACGTATAAGCTATCTAGACGGTGGTGATAAGTCGAATCATGGCAAGTTAAAACTATATCTCAATCCACATAAAATAATAAACATCAAGAAGGAACAATATGGTTTGTGGTCTGCAGCCCACTAGCATACATGTTTGAATATACTCGAAAGGAAACACGAGTCTATTAAAAAAGGCTAAAAAGTATAATATTTTATGATAAGAATATGCAGCACGAGATAATAATAAAATGAAACTATGCACCAACAATACCTGAATCCTGTAGACGCAAATCATAACCATCCATCGATTCTACCAGCTCGGCCATAACCTTGAGAGATCACTAGGTCCTCAGGGGACTAGAAAGACACATAATATACATGCCTATTGTATAGTAAATAACATGCAAAGGAATAGGAAATGGCACAAGAAAACATCTAAGAAGTGATATGTCATAGAGAAGTGTAATACTAGCCTTGGCTAACAATCAATCAAATATATCCTATAGACTGTAGTACAATGGAAGATACTTTCACTCTAAAGTATGCCTCAACT
>JANAVB010014552.1:67500-80000 GCA_029216955.1 Iris pallida
GAAAAATTTTAGATACCATAATTCTAGAGGTATGTACCTTAGTCATAGACCCTATAGTTTATCACATCTATACTTACCGTCGTGGCGAGGATTTTGGATAACATGATTCTGGAAGGACGTGTATGGTTATCAGATTGTATCTTAAATTGGTTCTTAACGTGTCGTCTTTATCATTTTACCTTGTTATCATTGAGCTTTATTCCATTACCATACTAGCTCGGGGTAGAGATATTTTTAGTTTGTCTAGTTCAGTTCCTCTTGGGCTTTACCTTCATTAGTTTCGAGGTAGCTTCCTCGGATAGTATAGTAGCTTAGTAAGTTGTAGATAGGCTGTGTCAGGTTAGGTATCAGTGTTGATTGTGCGGAGTATCATGAGAGTGAGAGTGCATGTATCTAAAGCAGTGAGAGAGGGGTCCAGCTAGGCTACCTGTGGCACAACAAATTGCTCTGCACCAGCAGAGAAAAATACCCCAGTAGGACAGGACTTCTGCGTTGACGGTCGAGGAGGCCAATGCTACAGGTGATGGGTTAGCATGTTTTGTTGTTCTGTTCTTTCCTTTCTTTCTTACTCTTATAGTTACAATGATGATTTTCATGCTAGAACCCATGATAGAAATTGTAATATCATGACCAGTAAGACCATAACCATGCATGTTTGTTCCCTTTTAATAAATTTTATGATTTTAAATAGGACTTTCATTGACCATGATTGCTAGGGGTTTGACCTAGACATGGTACAACGAACTTAAATTTCGAGGACAATTTTTCTAAGGGGGATAAGATTGTCATTACCATATTTCCAGAATAGGAGTATTTTAGTCATTTTATATTATTTATATAGTGGATATTTTTTTAATTAAATATGATAGTTTTATTTATTAGTAGACTAGTCTATTCATTAGACTTGGTGGATCCAATTAGATTTGACTTGACTCTTAGGCTCAATTAATTAGAGTAGCCATGATTAGACTAGTAGCTAGTCATTTCCTTAGTTATGAAGAGGATATTTGTAAGGCTAAGGAGCTTGTCATTGCTAGAGGAGCACTTTAGGAGGGAAACATGGTGTAGGGCATGCTAGAGGGAGGTGTCCATCTACTTCCTTGTGTCCCCTTGGTGCAATATATTGAAAATCCATCTCCTAATATGTAAAACCCTTGTCTCTCTTGTCATTTCATATTAGAATGGTGATTTAGACCCCTAGTGACATCCCTTGACTAAGGCCTACCTATATCAACAAGAACTAGGTTCATAGAAGACCCATAAAAAAAAAGTTAGGGTGACTTTTGTGTCCATTTGGGGGAAACTACGAATTTGAGCCACCAAGTGTTTGTCATAATGACAAATTGGTCATTTAGTTTTGTTTTTCAGTTTTTGCACTTAGGTATAGCTTGGTTTGCTCATTTGGATAGGTATAGATGATTTCTAAATGTGTATATATATATATATATATATATATATATATATATATATATATATATATTTATATATGTGTGTGAATGTGTGTCAATACATATGTGTATATATATATATATATATATATATATATATAAAATATATATATATATATATATATATATATATATATAAAAAAAAAATATATATATATATATATATATAATATATATGTGTGTGTGTGTGTGTGTGTGTGTGTGTGTGTGTGTGTGTGTGTGTGTGTGTTGTGTATTTCCATTTTTGGATGGCAGTAGCAGTAAGGGGTGCTTGAGTGTGTTGTCAGTGTACAGCAGTAGGGAGTTTAAGTTAGCAGTAGTGAAGGAGTGTAGTGTACCCAATTGTGTGTATATGTATATATGTATTCATGTATAATGGTTGTATCTTGAGGTTAGATGTTGATAGGTGGTATGTCATGTGCATTGGGGGTTAGCTTGACAGTAGTTACTTAGGGACTGGCAAGTGTGGTGTCAATAAGGTTTAGATAGGGGGCCATGTCTAGAGTTTATTGTCAAAGGATAGTTGTGTATATGTGTGCCTAGTACAGGATCAGTCATGTGGCAGTATAGGTGGGAAATATAGATGCAGTCCCCCTTGTGTGCATAGTATGAGTGTGAGATGCTTATGCATGAGGAAAGTGAGATGTGTGTATTCACATAGACATAGATAGGGTGTTAAGTTAGGAAAGGAAAGAATAGGGGGCTTGCTCTGTACCGGCAGCATGTAGAGTGGGGAATTAATGGGAATTTGGTTGTGTAAGTATAGGTGGATGCATATAAAGAGTGGGAGCTTGAGTGGTCAGTTTTGAGTATCAGGGGGTCGGGTAGGCAGGAGTGTTTGTGATAATGCCTGTGAGGGTAGATGTCAAAGAAATAGGCTTCATTGATGAATAGATGTATGTGGAGATGAAAGGGAAATGCCGTGGTAGTATCTAGATGGGTGAGTGAGTGTTAGTGTAAGGAATGAGTGAGTGTTGTAATCCTATCGACTAGGATAGATAGGATATTGGAGTGTATCAAATGGCAACAGGGGTTCTAATTCCATGTACAGGCTTGTTAAGCTACTTAGGCATTAGAGAGGTCCTGCACTTGGCCTTGGTCCGCCCAGATAGGACTAGGCAGGACTGGGTCCTGTGTGGCCTTGCCCTGTCCTTCTTTGTGAATGTGATATGAAAGATTATGATTGATGGGGGCAGCGGTGCCGATATTCTGTTCTACCCAACATTCTGTGCTATGGGAAAGAGGATCTGAGTCCGACTTCAGCCCTAATTACAATGGAGGAGTTTCTAAACATGTTCAATCTCATTGTTGGCTTATAAATGCCAGGGCGTAGCTGGTGCAGCATCAGAACCGGTTGTCGAAATTGTTCTGCCTTAACAGGCAGGGGACGTGGTGCTGATAACCCGGTTCATGGTAGTGGACGTTCCCTCCCCTTACAATGCCATACTTTTTTAGGTGGTGGATCCACAAAATTCAGGCTATCCCGTCAACTTATCACCAGGTGGTCAGGTTTCCCACACAGTATGGGATGATGAAACTCAATCAAGAGTACTGCTCGAAAGTACCACTCGGTCTAATACGACCGAGCCAGCATGCGAAAGATGTAAGTCAGTATCGATGCAGTGACACCGAAGCTAGACCGATTACCGGAAGAAGGTACAGTCTGGGGGATGATTCTCCCACATACCAGAAGAAAAAATGAAGCTCAAGCAAGTGACAAGGACTCAGAAGAGGTGGAAATAAAAGGGTTAGCCGAGTAGCTCGCGCAGGAGTTTTTGAAAAGCTGAGAAACGAAAACCGGGATGTCGTACGACGGAAACAAGAAACGGAATACCTAAGTCACAAGGCAAGGGAGGACGGAACCCCAGTTCGACTCACCAATCAATGGTGAATGTGACGTACAAGTGTGTGTGTGTGTGTGTGCATCCTTACATCAGCGCATAGGTAGGTGGATGCTTGTGTGTAACCATAAGTGCCTAACTATATGTAGACTGTGTATATAGGTGGTGGTGTATTAGAGAGTGAGGGGCTACAATGATGTCAGTATATGTCTAAAGGAGCAGGGAATGCATAGGTAGAGTGAAGAAGGGACTAGAACATATGTGCAGGGCCTTAGGCACTACCACAGGTAGTGTAGGAGTGAGGGGAAACCCCTGCACAGGTGTTAGGGAATTCGAAGTGTCATGAGAGGGGGTTCCAGTAACCTTAGCAAGAGCTGCATGTAGGAAGAAGGGGCTCAGGCAGGAAGAATGAAGCCTGCAGGTAGCAATGCTGTAACAGGACAGTGCAGGGAGCAAGCCTTGGCATGGCTTTGCTGCTGGACAGTGAGTGCAGGGTAGGCACTTGGCCTTGGTGCCCTGTGCACACAGGTTAGGTGATATCCCTTTGGCAGTAGGGTATGGTAGTGTAGAGGGTTAGGGAGTTAATTCGCTGTGTAAGGCAGTGGCTTGATTATGCAGGGGGTCATGCACAATAATAGGAAAAAGCAGGTGGAAGGTCATGTGCAAGGACCTTGGCCTTAGGCAAGGTGGGGGGGAACCTTTAGTGTAAACCCCCTAAATTTAGTATAATTACTAGATTATTTCTAAAATAGGTAAAAGTTAGTTTAAAGATTTTTTTCGTTTGTTTGGCCAAAGTTTCCTTGTGTGATCTTAGTGATAAAAAAAATAATATGGTGTAAAAAATTTATATATATATATTTTAACCAAGCGAAACTTTATTAAAGAAAGAGGCACAAAATGCCGAAGCCTTGACAAGTAAGCGCGCTTAACACGGCAAGAACAAAAGTAAACAAATTGCGCAGATAGCGCACAAAATGGAGCCGGGTCTCGACGACAGCGGAAGAAGCGCGAGAACCCAAAAAAAAGCTAAGCAAGGGCCTCCCAGAAGGAATTGGGGGCGTGAGAGCAGCGCCTCCATGCTTTTAGAATTTGTCTGATAACTTCTTTGTACAGTTGTGGAGGAGGGAGTTGACGACCTTCATATCTGAATTTGTTCCTGTTCTTCCATAAGACCCAGATACCTGCGGCTACGACGATCTGATGTCCGTGGGAGCAGCCCCAGCTTGTCAGAAGATCGTAGAAGCCTCCAGTCGGGTGGACAAGGCTCAGTTTGAAGGAAAGATTCAACCAGATCTGGCTCGCTAGCTCACCAGAAAGGAGGACGTGCTCTACCGATTCCGAAGAGTGCTCCGCACATCAGTGACATTTGGACGCGAGGCTGAATCCGAAAGATCTAATGAAATCGTCCATTGGTATCATCTGGCGTAATGTATGCCATATGAGGATAGACCATTTGGTAGAAATGCAAGAATGCCAAAACTTAGTGTACGTTGTATTCGGCACGCCACTGCCTCTAGCAACTATTCTGGCGGAAGCCAACAAAAAATTCCCGCACGGGTTAGGGGACCATCTCCACCTGTCGGGTGTGTCAGTGACCCGAAGGTTAGTAGCAAGGAGATCGTCCGTCGCCGCCTGCCCGAGCCAATTTCTAACCCTCTCCCAATTCCATCCGGAACTTTCATTCCAAAGATCCCTAATGTCGCATCCCTGCAGAGTACGGACGTTGGGCTGGATGGTGTCTGCACCAAGCCACCGTTCCAGACATGTCGATGATTTTCTGTTGCCCAACATCAGACGGATGAAAGGTTCAGCGAGGTTGCATTCCCGAGTTATGTAATACCACGATGCCAAAGATCTGTTGTTGGTGACTGCCTCCGACAGATATGAGAATCTGGAGTATCTGGCTCTCATAAATCTCGTCCACAGCGAGATCTTCGAACGTAACTTCCACCACAGCTTCATGGAGCATGCGTCCACGATTTGGACTAGTCTGCTGAATCCCAGACCCCCTACTTCTATGGGTTTGGCCATGGTATCCCAGCTGACCCAGTGGTGTTTTCCTTTCCGTCGCTATGGCCCCAGAAGAACTTGGCGAATAGAGCTACGAGAGAGTGAAGGACCTTCTTGGGCGGGGAGCAGACAACTAGGGTGTTAAACGGGATGGAGAAAAAAACGTGTTTGATAAGGATCATCTTGCCCCCAGGTGAGAGAGTGGCGTTGTGCCATCTCGTAATAATTTTGCGGATCTTGTCTACAAGGTGCTCGCATATGCCCGAGTTTGTTTTCCCGTACACCAGCAGGCAGCCCAAGTATAGGAACGACGGGTAGGCTATGGAGAATGAGGTTATGTTGGAGAGCTCCGTAGAGAAAGATATATCAGTTTTGTGGTGGGTATATATGACTCTCTTATCGTTATTGACGTGCTATCCGGAGCATCTGGTGTAACGATCGAGCGTACTAAGAACCACCTCGATCGATCCGAGGTCTCCAAAGGAAAAGATAAGTACGTCATCCGTGTACGCCAGGTGAGTGATAAGCGAGCAGCTTGTGGTGGTATGGAAGTGATGCAAACCGGGCATTCTGGGCATGCTGTTGAGGAAGTGGCCTCCCACGGTCAGGCCGGAGAGCCTCGACGTAAGAGGGGACACAGGGGGGCCAATCCGCTGGTAAGATCCGGGTGAGCAGAGTCACCTTGTGGGACCTCAGCACCGGCGTTGGTCGAAGAGGAGGAGATGCCTAGATCAGCATGGGTGGAGTGGCCTACGAGGAGCGCAGGGGAAGGAAAGGTCGGGCTACGCAAAATCATGGAGGAGGCGGCCAAAATCGATCTGGGGATGGCGGGTGGTCGGTGGGCGCGCGTGCCAGAGCCAGGCGAAAGATGCTTCGGCAGCACGGAAGGGGGGTGAGGTGCTGCCCGGGACGGAAAAAGCGTCGGATAATACGGCCGTTCACCGAGGGAGGCCGACACTGAAGGAGTGATGGCTAGGGCTCCCAAAGTGCCGACGATCGGGCGGCTCGCCTCAGGCGCCAAAGGGCACAGGAGTAAATCAGCGTCGCCTTCAGCCTGCGCCAGGGGTCAAGCACAACTAGCAGCTGACGCCAAGGGCCTAAAAGAAGAGCACATGCCTGTCGCGTCTCCCGAGAAAAGAGGGCCAGGTATGACGCCCGAAGGGTGGGTGACCTCAGACGAGGCGGGAATAGTGGCTGTAAGAGCTTCCAGCACGTTAGATAGTGCACAACACTCGTCGGGCGCCAATGTGCACAATGGAGAGTGTGAGCTATCTTCAAAGTGCGCCAAAGAGGGGACGTAATCTGCAGGTTGCACCAATGGGCACGAGTCCTTGCCTACGACTGAACTTGAGAGATCTGAGGGGACATGCCCTCGAGGATCGAGCCGTTGCTGCATAACAGCAGAGCCAGCTCTGGCATGAACAAGGGCCAGAGATACCTCGAGCTCCTCGATAGGCACGTGGCCCGTCTCGTGCCCCGAGAGGAGATGGCGGCCCACTGCGAGTGGAGTTTACAGCAAATACGAATGGCAACTTGTGCCAAGGCACGCGCGGACTGGCAACTTGCGCCAAGGCACGCGGTTGAGGAGCCCCACCTACGTGGGTCTGCCCTCGGGAATCGGGTCGGTACAGTAGAACGACTGTGCCAGCACTGGCGTGAGCTGGTGCCTGGGGTGTCTCGTGCACCACGTCGGGCACATGACCCATCTCGCGCCCCGATAGGAAATGGCAGCCCACATCTAGCGCCAAAAGGCGAAAGGATGCTGTAACTTGTGCGAAAGGTCTGGCGCAATCGGCTACTTGTGTAGGAGTTTTGGCCTTTCCTTTAGAAACTTTAGTCCCACATCGGATAGGCCAAAGAGTTTGTATCTCTATATATTAGCTTTGCTATTATTGGAGACACACATGTGGTATAGAGGTGCACATGGGTTTGCCATGTGGGGTTATTTTTCTAATATAAAAAAGGCTAAAATCAACAATAAAAGCATTCATGCTTTTTGCTCTTGGGAAATTTATTTCCATAGGAGCTAAGCCCCGTAGGGGCTTAGCGACTCGGACTCGGGCTCATGGGCTCATGCGGCGTAATGTGTCATTTTGTTGGCGTACTTTGCACTTAGCACGTCACGCAGTGCGTACAGTGCGTACAGTGCGCGCAGTGTTCGCAGTTCATTGCACGCTCTGTCGTGCAAAGTACAAGGAGCGCTGGGTGTGTGCAGTTGGCAGCAGAACGTGCGTTGGCATATTTTGGGCGGTTACTACATGTTCGGGGTGCTTGTTACCACGTCCCTAACTTTGTGGCAACCGACCAGTTGCTGCAGGGCCTATATAAGGCATCCTCTCTCTCAAGGCTCATTACAGAATAGAAAGAGAAGCCACCACAGAAAGTTTACGAGTACTTTTCAGTATAAGTAAACAGAGTATTTAGAAGTGTTCTTTAACACAGTTCTGATCTTCCAGTAGCCTTCGAGAGAGAGAGGAAAGGTGCCGCACCAGCGTTGCTTTTGTACGGGTGTTCGTGTCCGTCCGAGGAGTCAGAAGAGCAGGAGTGTTCCAAGTTCTCCGACGAACTTGCTGGTTCCTGGAAGCTGTTCGTGTAGGGCGAATAAAGCTTTGAGCAACGGTGATCATTCACCCCAGCAGGCCATCTTTCATCTTTCGTCTGTCATCTTCTTTGCTGCTGTGATTACGAAATCTTTTTAGATTCTCGTAATATCATAATGATATCTTTTTAGATCTTCGTTATACTTGCGCAACCTTCCTAGAAATGTTGCGTTAGAACATTGTTTTTACAATTGTTTCATATTCTCTGTTTTCCATCAAAAAATTATGCCCCGGCACTAACATCTCAAAGCTTTATTGCTACAATGGAAAACGTTAATGCTTCACTCCTCAATACTGACTTTTGTAAATTAGAAAAGTTTGATGGAGAGCATTATCAAGTCTTGAAGAGGAAGTTTTTTCTCACTCTTCAACTCAGAGACGTGGATCACGTGCTTCTTGAAGAGGAACCTACGGTTCCAGATACTGGGTCTGCTGTCGCAATCTCTACGGCTACTAAACTTCAGGCCAAGTGGAGAAAAGAAAATAGCATTTGCAGGCTGCTTATCCTGAATGCTATGGAGGATTCCCTTGCAGAATCCTATTCTAAGAAGAATATCGCTAGAGACATATGGAAGTCTCTAGAAAAACTCTACGAAGAAGACAAGAACTGCAGTAAAATATTTGTGGTTGAAAAATATCACAAGTGGTTCTTGGAGGACGAAAAGTCTATGCTGCCGCAAGTGAAGGAGTTCCTGAAACTGCGACAGAAGCTGGAAGACGAGGCGATGCCCCTCCCAGACAAGTTTGTTATTGGAGGGATTGTCTCAAAGCTCCCCACTGGGTGGAGCAAGTTCTATGCAAACATGCATAGAAAGAAGCTTGAGATCAGCCTTGAAGATCTCTTGCAGGAAATATATGTTGAGGACCAGATACGGGCTCAACTGAAGGTGGACACACTGTCCAAGCAATTGGCTAACGCCAATCTGGTTCAGTCCAAGGAACCAATGGGAAAGCCGGCGGCTTTCCACAGCAAGAAGAAGGACCCTGGCAATCTAAAAGTCAAGGGAACTTCTATCAAGAAAAAGATGCTAAAGTCTCAAATGCCTTGCTTCAAGTGTGGCAAGAAGGGCCACCTTAAGAATGAGTGCAAAGCAAAAACCAAGCAATTAGAGCAAGGAGAGCCTAGTAAGGTATCTATGATCACTGACATTATTGCTATAATTGCACAGGTTGATGCGGTAAGGACTGATTCTGACTGGTGGATAGACACTGGAGCCTCCTGCCATGTCTGCTCCAGTAAGGAGTGGTTCACCACCTATACACCTACCTCTGAAGTGGTTATGATGGCGAACCAGGCACAAGCTGAAGTGCTCGGATCGGGACGGTAGTGTTGAAGCTGACTTCGAAGAAGTGTCTGACGCTTCAAGGCGTGAAGCACGTACCTGCTATCGCCAAGAACATGATCTCAGGAGGCCTACTCTGTAAAGCAGGCCTCAGGATGGACATCAATGCTGGCCAGATGGTGATGTCTATCAAAGGAACATATTTCGGGAAAGCTTTTTATACCTAAGGAATGTTCAAAATTCAGCTTGTAAATCAGTCCAATGTAATTAATGTGATTAATGAAGTCACTCATTCTGCTTATACTCTTGAGTTGTGGCATAATAGGCTAGGACATGTTCATTGTAAACGAATAAACAGAATGTATAGTCTAGGACTTATCTCCAAGTGTGGGGGAACGGTAGAGAAATGTAAAGTTTGTGCTCAAACAAAGATCACAAGAAAACCCTTTCCTCGGGTTAATCGAAGTACAGATCTTCTGGAGTTGGTACACTCCGACATCTGTGACTTCAAACAGTTCTCTACAAATTAAAGGGCAGGATGAAGTATTTCATAACCTTCATCGATGACTTCTCAAAGTATGCGTTCGTCTACTTGCTGAAAGCTAAAGATGAAGCATTCAAAAAGTTTAAGGAGTTCAGAGCCGAAGCTGAGCGGCAGACTGGACAAAAACTCAAAAGGATAAGAAGTGATCGAGGTGGGGAGTACAGGTCTCATGAATTCGCATCGTCCTGTAAAGAACATAGAATTATCAATAAGACTACGGCTCCGTACTCTCCTCAATCAAACGGAGTAGCAGAGAGGAAGAACATAACGTTAACAGAAATAATTAACTCAATGTCGTTGACTGCTGGTCTTTCTAAGTGCTACTAGGGAGAAGCTGCATTGACGGCCACTTTTATTCTAAATAGAGTGCCTCATACAACTTCAGACGTTACTCCTCATGAACTTTGGTTCAAGGTCAGACCTAACTTGAATGTCATTCGAGTGTGGGGGTGTCTGGCATATGTCAAGCTTCAAGATCTGAAGATTCAGAAGCTTGGGACAAGGACTACTAAGACGATCTTCTTAGGGTATGCCGAGAAGAGTGATGCTCGGAGATTTTTTGATATTAAGTCAAATCATATCATTGAATCTCGCGACGCAGAATATTTTGAAGACAAATTTGCAAGGCACAAGAATATTGTTCTTGCGGATGTTCCGGAGAACAATGAGGGTACGCAGGTCTTCAATGAAGATATGGTCCAAGAAGATGTTGTTGTTGAAACAATGGTTGAACCAGATCTCGCTGAGCCGTCAACGAAGCGAGTGAGGAGGCCGAAGGACTTCGAAAGTGACTTTGTCACCTATCATGTGGAAGCTGATCCGCTTACCTATGATGAGGCGATGAAGACCAGAGACACGGTTTTTTGGAAGGAGGCGATTGACAATAAAATTGATTCCATCACCTCAAATAACACTTGGATGTTGGTTGATCTTCCTGAAGGAGCGAAACCCATTGGATGCAAATGGATCTTCAAGAAGAAGATGAAAGCAGACGGAACTATTGACAAGTTCAAGACTAGGTTGGTAGCCAAGGGGTTTTCTCAGAAGCAGGGGATTGACTATTTTGACACGTATGCTCCAGTAGCCCGGATGACCACCATCAGAATGTTGATTGCTCTCGCAGCAATACATAAGATGGTGATACATCAGATGGATGTGAATACGGATTTCCTAAATGGCGAGCTGACCGAAGAGATTTACATGCAACAGCCAGAGGGATTTGTCATCAGGGGTCTTGAAGACAAAGTCTGTAAGTTGGTAAAATCCTTGTACGGTCTTAAACAGGCTCCCAAGATGTGGCATGAGAAATTTGACAAAGTTATAAGGTCAAATGGCTACATGGTTAGCGATTCGGACAAGTGTGTTTACACGAGTTTCGCTGATGGAAGAGGTGTGATCGTTTGTCTGTACGTGGACGACATGCTTATCCTAGGTACAGATATTAGTTGTGTCACGAAGACAAAGAAATTTATCTCAAGCAAGTTCAGTATAAAGGACTTGGGGGAAGCTGATGTGATCTTAAGGATCAAGATCATCCGGACAGACACTGGACTAGCGCTGTCACAGTCTCATTATATTGAGAAAATGATCACTCGTTATGGGTGTCAGGATCTTCCAGGGATCGATACGCCGTACAGGTATGATCTGAAGCTGAAGCCTAATTCAGGGGAAAGCGTCAGGCAGCTGGAGTATGCAAGCATAATCGGAAGTTTGATGTATGCTACTAATGCCACAAGGCCTGACATAGCTTTCGCTGTAGGAATGCTGAGTCGTTTCATGAGTAATCCAGGTGCTGAACACTGAAAGCTGTGAAACGGGTTATGAGATATCTCAAGAAGACTCAGACATATGCACTGTACTACAGCAGAGATCTGTCGGTAGTGGAAGGCTTCAGTGATGCCAGCTGGTGCTCAGAGGTGGAGAGCGAGAGGTCCACAGGTGGATTCATTTTTATACTGGATGGAGTTGCTATATCGTGGAAGTCGAAGAAGCAGACTATGCTCTCACGGTCATCCATGGAATCTGAGTTCTTTGTACTTGATATCGCAGCCGAGGAAGCAGAATAGCTTCGGAAGCTCATGTATGATCTTCCTTTGGTTGGGGCACAAATATCGGCGATACCGATATACTGCGACAACCAGGCGACTGCGACGGTGGCATCAAATGACCTCTTCAACGAGAAGAAAAGGACCGTACGGTTGAAGCACAGGGCAATACACGAACTTATCAAGAGAGGTGTTATTGCAGTTATTGATGTTCGGAGTCAGGAGAACCTGGCGGATCCGTTCACCAAGGGCCTCAAGCGCCAGCTGATCGATGACACAGCTTGTAAAATGGGCTTGAAGGCATTCTGATATTGTATTATTGTATTCCTACCATAAAGTTTTATTCTATTAGTTCAAGATTTATCTACTAGGCATCTAGCTTTTGGTTCAAGAGAGGACCACTAATCGGAAGAATATCAGGAACGGTGGGTACATGTTCTATTGGGCATGGAGAGGTTACGGACCTATAACCACTGTTGTCTACTATTGTTTTTCTGCAAAAAACGGTTCCTGTAGGAAGGTTGGCTTAATTGCCTTAATGAGTTCTCAGGCAGAGTGAATGCCTGGTGTACTTTACAAGAAGCACGGTAGAGCAGCACTACAAGGAGTGAAACTCCATGCTACAGTGGGGTGACCACACAATGAGGTTCCTATATGTGGGGTGCTGCCCAGGAATAGGATAAAGCCTCGACTTTGCAGGCCAAGTCACAGCGGCGTAGCACCGCAAAT